>JARFIW010000813.1:3107022-3413514 GCA_036346225.1 Platerodrilus igneus | reverse complement strand
CCTAAGTGAAACCTCAATACAATTTTCGCCTGAGCAGTATATAGGTCTCAACACTTTTTCCGCTCATGCATCCTTTCGATTATTTTGTCTTAGTAGTAAAACATTTCGACTACTAACCTAAGCTGAAACCTCAATACTATTTTCGCCTGAGCAGTATATAGGTCTCAGTACTTTTTCCACTCATGCACTCTTTTGATTATTTTGTCTTAGTAGTAAAACATTTCGACTTACTAACCTAAGTTGAAACCTCAACACCATTTTCGCCTGAGCAGTATATAGGTCTCAACACTTTTTCTGCTCATCCACCTGTTCGATTATTATGTCTTAATAGTAAAACATTTCGACTACTAACCTAAGTTGAAACCTCAACACTGTTCTTGCCTGAGCAGTATATAGGTCTCAACACTTTTCCCGCTCATGCATCCTTTCGGTTATTTTGTCTTAGCAGTAAAACATTTCGACTACTAACCTAAGCTGAAACCTCAATACTATTTTCGCCTGAGCAGTATATAGGTCTCAACACTTTTTCCGCACATGCACCCATTTGATTATTTTGTTTTAGTAGTAAAATATATCGACTACTAACCTAAGTTGAAACCTCAACACTGTTTTCGCCTGAGCAGTATATAGGTCTCAACACTTTTTTCGCTCATCCATCCTTTCGATTATTTTGTCTTAGTAGTAAAACATTTCGACTACTAACCTAAGTTGAAACCTCAACACTATTTTCACTTCAACACTATTTAATGTCCGCTCCTGCACTGTTATTTGTCTTAGTAGTAAAGAATTTCAACTACTAACCTAAGTTGAAACCACAGCACTGTTTTTGCCTCAGCACTATTTATGCCTCAAGACTATATGTTTGTTCATGTACCCGTTCGATCATTTTGTCTCAGTAGTAAAACATTTCGACTACTAACCTAAGCTGAAACCTCAATACAATTTTCGCCTGAGCAGTATATAGGTCTCAACACTTTTTCCGCACATGCACCCATTTGATTATTTTGTTTTAGTAGTATAATATATCGACTACTAGCCTAAGTTGAAACCCCAACACTATTTTCGCCTGAGCAGTATATGTCTCAACACTTTTGCCGCTCATGCATCTGTTTGATTATTATGTCTTAATAGTAAAAGATTTCGACTACTAACCTAAGTTGAAACCTCAACACTGTTTTCGCCTGAGCAGTATATAGGTCTCAACACTTTTTCCGCTCATGCATCCTTTCGATTATTTTGTCTTAGTAGTAAAACATTTCGACTACTAACCTAAGCTGAAACCTCAATACTATTTTCGCCTGAGCAGTATATAGGTCTCAACACTTTTTCCGCACATGCACCCATTTGATTATTTTGTTTTAGTAGTAAAATATATCGACTACTAACCTAAGTTGAAACCTCAACACTGTTTTCGCCTGAGCAGTATATGTCTCAACACTTTTTCCGCTCATGCATCTGTTTGATTATTATGTCTTAATAGTAAAAGATTTCGACTACTAACCTAAGTTGAAACCTCAACACTGTTTTCGCCTGAGCAGTATATAGGTCTCGACACTTTTTCCGCTCATGCATCCTTTCGATTATTTTGTCTTAGTAGTAAAACATTTCGACTACTAACCTAAGCTGAAACCTCAATACTATTTTCGCCTGAGCAGTATATAGGTGTCAGCACTTTTTCCACTCATGCACTCTTTTCATTATTTTGTTTTAGTTGTAAAACGTTTCGATCACTAACCTAAGTTGAAACCTGAACACTATATTCGCCTGAGCAGTATATAGGTCTCAGCACTTTTTCCACTCATGCACTCTTTTGATTATTTTGTCTTAGTAGTAAAACATTTCGACTACTAACCTAAGCTGAAACCTCAATACAATTTTCGCCTGAGCAGTATATAGGTCTCAACACTTTTTCCGCTCATGCACCTGTTCGATTATTATGTCTTAATAGTAAAAGATTTCGACTACTAACCTAAGTTGAAACCTCAACACTGTTTTCGCCTGAGCAGTATATAGGTCTCAACACTTTTTCCGCTCATGCATCCTTTCGATTATTTTGTCTTAGTAGTAAAACATTTCGACTACTAACCTAAGTTGAAACCTCAACACTGTTTTTCGCCTGAGCAGTATATAGGTCTCAACACTTTTTCCGCTCATGCATCCTTTCGATTATTTTGTCTTAGTAGTAAAACATTTCGACTACTAACCTAAGCTGAAACCTCAACACTGTTTTTGCCTGAGCAGTATGTAGGTCTCAACACTTTTTCCACTCATGCACCCGTTCGATTATTTTGTCTTAGTAGTAAAACATTTCGACTACTAACCTAAGTTGAAACCTCAACACTGTTTTTGCCTGAGCAGTATATAGGTCTCAACACTTTTTCCGCTCATGCACCCGTTCGATTATTTTGTCTTAGTAGTAAAACATTTCGACTACTAACCTAAGTTGAAACCTCAACACTGTTTTCGCCTGAGCAGTATATGTCTCAACACTTTTTCCGCTCATGCATCCGTTTGATTATTATGTCTTAATAGTAAAAGATTTCGACTACTAACCTAAGTTGAAACCTCAACACTGTTTTCGCCTGAGCAGTATATAGGTCTCAACACTTTTTCCGCTCATGCATCCTTTCGATTATTTTGTCTTAGTAGTAAAACATTTCGACTACTAACCTAAGTTGAAACCTCAACACTATTTTTGCCTGAGCAGTATATAGGTCTCAGCACTTTTTCCACTCATGCGCTCTTTTGATTATTTTGTATTATTAGTAAAACATTTCGACTTACTAACCTAAGTTGAAACCTCAACACCATTTTTGCCCGAGCAGTATATAGGTCTCAACACTTTTTCCGCTCATGCACCCTTTTGATTATTATGTCTTAATAGTAAAAGATTTCGACTACTAACCTAAGTTGAAACCTCAACACTGTTTTTGCCTGAGCAGTATATAGGTCTCAACACTTTTTCCGCACATGCACCCATTTGATTATTTTGTTTTAGTAGTAAAATATATTGACTACTAACCTAAGTTGAAACCTCAACACTGTTTTCGCCTGAGCAGTATATGTCTCAACACTTTTTCCGCTCATGCATCCGTTTGATTATTATGTCTTAATAGTAAAAGATTTCGACTACTAACCTAAGTTGAAACCTAAACACTGTTTTCGCCTGAGCAGTATATAGGTCTCGACACTTTTTCCGCTCATGCATCGTTTCGATTATTTTGTCTTAGTAGTAAAACATTTCGACTACTAACCTAAGCTGAAACCTCAATACTATTTTCGCCTGAGCAGTATATAGGTCTCAACACTTTTTTCGCTCATCCATCCTTTCGATTATTTTGTCTTAGTAGTAAAACATTTCGACTACTAACCTAAGTTGAAACCTGAACACTATATTCGCCTGAGCAGTATATAGGTCTCAGCACTTTTTCCACTCATGCACTTTTTTGATTATTTTGTCTTAGTAGTAAAACATTTCGACTACTAACCTAAGCTGAAACCTCAATACAATTTTCGCCTGAGCAGTATATAGGTCTCAACACTTTTTCCGCTCATGCACCTGTTCGATTATTATGTCTTAATAGTAAAAGATTTCGACTACTAACCTAAGTTGAAACCTCAACACTGTTTTCGCCTGAGCAGTATATAGGTCTCAACATTTTTTCCGCTCATGTATCCTTTCGATTATTTTGTTTTAGTAGTAAAACATTTCGACTACTAACCTAAGCTGAAACCTCAATACTATTTTCGCCTGAGCAGTATATAGGTCTCAGCACTTTTTCCACTCATGCACTCTTTTGATTATTTTGTCTTAGTAGTAAAACATTTCGACTACTAACCTAAGCTAAAACCTCAACACCATTTTCGCCTGAGCAGTATATAGGTCTCAACACTTTTTCCGCTCATGCACCTGTTCGATTATTATGTCTTAATAGTAAAAGATTTCGACTACTAACCTAAGTTGAAACCTCAACACTGTTTTTGCCTGAGCAGTATATAGGTCTCAACACTTTTTATGCTCATTCATCCTTTCGATTATTTTGTCTTAGTAGTAAAACATTTCGACTACTAGCCTAAGTTGAAACCTCAACACTATTTTTGCCTAAGCAGTATATAAGTTCCAACACTTTTTCCGCTCATGCACCCGCTCGATTATTTTGTCTTAGTAGTAAAAGATATCGACTACTACCCTAAGCTGAAACCTCAATACAATTTTCGCCTGAGCAGTATATAGGTCTCTACACTTTTTCCGCTCATGCACCTGTTCGATTATTTTGTCTTAATAGTAAAAGATTTCGACTACTAACCTAAGTTGAAATCTCAACACTGTTTTCGCCTGAGCAGTATATAGGTCTCAACACTTTTTCCGCTCATGCATCCTTTTGATTATTTTGTCTCAGTAGTAAAACATTTCGACTACTAACCTAAGTTGAAACCTCATCACTATTTTTGCTAGTAAAAGATTTCGACTACTAACTAAGTTGAAACCTCAACACTGTTTTCGTCTGAGCAGTATTCGTCTCAACACTTTTTCCGCTCATGCACCTGTTCGATTATTAAGTCTTAATAGTAAAAGATTTCGACTACTAACCTAAGTTGAAACCTCAACACTGTTTTTGCCTGAGCAGTATATAGGTCTCAACACTTTTTCCGTTCATGCATCTTTTCGATTATTTTGTCTTAGTTGTAAAACATTTCGACTACTGACCTAAGCTGAAACCTCAATACTATTTTCGCCTGAGCAGTATATAAGTCCCAACACTTTTTCCGCTCATGCACCCGTTCGATTATTTTGTCTTAGTAGTAAAACATTTCGACTACTAACCTAAGCTGAAACCTCAATACAATTTTCGCCTGAGCAGTATCTAGGTCTCAAGACTTTTTCCGCACCTGCACCCATTTGATTATTTTGTTTTGGTAGTAAAATATATCGACTACTAGCCTAAGTTGAAACCCCAACACTATTTTCGCCTGAGCAGTATATAAGTCTCAACACTTTTTCCGCTCATGCATCTGTTTGTTTATTATGTCTTAATAGTAAAAGATTTCGACTACTAACCTAAGTTGAATCCTCAACACTGTTTTCGCCTGAGCAGTATATATGTCTCAACACTTTTTCAGTTCATGCATCCTTCGATTATTTTTCTTAGTAGTAAAACATTTCGACTACTAACCTAAGCTGAAACCTCAATACTGTTTTTGCCTGAGCAGTATATAGGTCTCAACACTTTTTCCGCTCATGCACCCGTTCGATTATTTTGTCTTAGTAGTAAAACATTTCGACTACTACCCTAAGCTGAAACCTCAATACAATTTTCGCCTGAGCAGTATATAGGTCTCAACACTTTTTCCGCTCATGCATCCTTTCGATTATTTTGTCTTAGTAGTAAAACATTTCGACTACTAACCTAAGCTGAAACCTCAATACTATTTTCGCCTGAGCAGTATATAGGTCTCAGTACTTTTTCCACTCATGCACTCTTTTGATTATTTTGTCTTAGTAGTAAAACATTTCGACTTACTAACCTAAGTTGAAACCTCAACACCATTTTCGCCTGAGCAGTATATAGGTCTCGACACATTTTCTGCTCATGCACCTGTTCGATTATTATGTCTTAATAGTAAAACATTTCGACTACTAACCTAAGTTGAAACCTCAACACTGTTCTTGCCTGAGCAGTATATAGGTCTCAACACTTTTCCCGCTCATGCTTCCTTTCGGTTATTTTGTCTTAGCAGTAAAACATTTCGACTACTAACCTAAGCTGAAACCTCAATACTATTTTCGCCTGAGCAGTATATAGGTCTCAACACTTTTTCCGCACATGCACCCATTTGATTATTTTGTTTGAGTAGTAAAATATATCGACTACTAACCTAAGTTGAAACCTCAAAACTGTTTTCGCCTGAGCAGTATATAGGTCTCAACACTTTTTTCGCTCATCCATCCTTTCGATTATTTTGTCTTAGTAGTAAAACATTTCGACTACTAACCTAAGTTGAAACCTCAACACTATTTTCACTTCAACACTATTTAATGTCCGCTCCTGCACTGTTATTTGTCTTAGTAGTAAAGAATTTCAACTACTAACCTAAGTTGAAACCACAGCACTGTTTTCGCCTCAGCACTATTTATGCCTCAAGACTATATGTTTGTTCATGTACCCGGATTATTTTGTTTAGTAGTAAAACATTTCGACTACTAACCTAAGCTGAAACCTCAAACTATTTTTGCCTAGCAGTATATAGGTCTCACACTTTTCCACTCATGCACTCTTTTGATTATTTTGTCTTAGTAGTAAAACATTTCGACTACTAACCTAAGTTGAAACCTCAACACTTTTCGCCTGAGCAGTATATAGGTCTCAACACTTATTCCGCTCATCACCTTTCGATTATTTTGTCTTAGTAGTAAAAATTTCGACTACTAACCTAAGTTGAAACCTCAAACTTTTTCGCCTGAGCAGTATATAGGTCTCAACACTTTTTCCCTCATGATCTTTGATTATTTTGTTTTAGTAGTAAAACTTTCGACACTAACCTAAGTTGAAACCTGAACACTATATTCGCCTGAGCAGTATATAGGTCTCAGTACTTTTTCCACTCATGCACTCTTTTGATTATTTTGTCTTAGTAGTAAAACATTTCGACTACTAACCTAAACTGAAACCTCAATACAATTTTCGCCTGAGCAGTATATAGGTCTCAACACTTTTTCCGCTCATGCACCTGTTCGATTATTATGTCTTAATAGTAAAAGATTTCGACTACTAACCTAAGTTGAAACCTCAACACTGTTTTCGCCTGAGCAGTATATAGGTCTCAACACTTTTTCCGCTCATGTATCCTTTCGATTATTTTGTTTTAGTAGTAAAACATTTCGACTACTAACCTAAGCTGAAACCTCAATACTATTTTTGCCTAAGCAGTATATAGGTCTCAGCACTTTTTCCACTCATGCACTCTTTTGATTATTTTGTCTTAGTAGTAAAACATTTCGACTACTAACCTAAGTTGAAACCTCAACACTTTTTCGCCTGAGCAGTATATAGGTCTCACACTTTTTCCGCTCATGCACCTTTCGATTATTTTGTCTTAGTAGTAAAACATTTCGACTACTAACCTAAGTTGAAACCTCAAACTATTTTCGCCTGAGCAGTATATAGGTCTCACACTTTTCCACTCATGCACCTTTTCATTATTTTGTTTTAGTGTAAAACTTTCGACACTAACCTAAGTTGAAACCTCAAACTATTTTCGCCTGAGCAGTATATAGGTCTCAGCACTTTTTCCACTTATGCACTCTTTTGATTATTTTGTCTTAGTAGTAAAACATTTCGACTACTAACCTAAGTTGAAACCTCAACACTGTTTTCGCCTGAGCAGTATATAGGTCTCAACACTTTTTCCGCTCATGCACCCGTTCGATTATTTTGTCTTAGTAGTAAAACATTTCGACTACTAACCTAAGTTGAAACCTCAACACTGTTTTCGCCTGAGCAGTATATAGGTCTCAACACTTTTTCCGCTCATGCATCTTTCGATTATTTTGTCTTAGTAGTAAAACATTTCGACTACTAACCTAAGTTGAAACCTCAAACTATTTTCGCCTGAGCAGTATATAGGTCTCAGCACTTTTTCCACTCATGCACTCTTTTCATTATTTTGTTTTAGTGTAAAACTTTCGATACTAACCTAAGTTGAAACCTCAACACTATATTCGCCTGAGCAGTATATAGGTCTCAACACTTTTTCCACTCATGCACTTTTTGATTATTTTGTCTTAGTAGTAAAACATTTCGACTACTAACCTAACTGAAACCTCAACAATTTTCGCCTGAGCAGTATATAGGTCTCAACACTTTTTCCGCTCATGCACCTGTTCGATTATTTGTCTTAATAGTAAAACATTTCGACTACTAACCTAAGTTGAAACCTCAACACTGTTTCGCCTGAGCAGTATATAGGTCTCAACACTTTTTCCGCTCATGATCCTTTCGATTATTTTGTTTTAGTAGTAAAACATTTCGACTACTAACCTAAGTTGAAACCTCAAACTATTTTGCCTGAGCAGTATATAGGTCTCAACACTTTTTCCCTCATGCACTCTTTTGATTATTTTGTCTTAGTAGTAAAACATTTCGACTACTAACCTAAGTTGAAACCTCAACACTTTTGCCTGAGCAGTATATAGGTCTCAACACTTTTTCCGCCATGCACTTTGATTATTTTGTCTTAGTAGTAAAAATTTCGACTACTAACCTAAGTTGAAACCTCAACACTGTTTTTGCCTGAGCAGTATAGGTCTCAACACTTTTTCCGCTCATGCATCCTTTGATTATTTTGTCTTATAGTAAAAATTTCGACTACTAACCTAAGTTGAAACCTCAAACACTGTTTTCGCCTGAGCAGTATATAGGTCTCAACACTTTTTCCGCTCATGCATCGTTTGATTATTTTGTCTTAGTAGTAAAACATTTCGACTACTAACCTAAGTTGAAACCTCAACACTATTTTCGCCTGAGCAGTATATAGGTCTCGCACTTTTTCCCTCATGCACTCTTTTCGATTATTTTGTCTTAGTAGTAAAACATTTCGACTACTAACCTAAGTTGAAACCTCAATACTATTTTTTCGCCTGAGCAGTATATAGGTCTCAGCACTTTTCCACTCATGCACTTTTTGATTATTTTGTCTTAGTAGTAAAGCATTTCGACTACTAACCTAAGTCTGAAACCTCAATACATTTTCGCCTGAGCAGTATATAGGTCTCAACACTTTTTCCGCTCATGCACCTGTTCGATTATTTGTTTTAGTAGTAAAATATATCGACTACTAATCTAAGTTGAAACCTCAACACTGTTTTCGCCGGAGCAGTATATAGGTCTCGACACTTTTTCCGCTCATGCACCCGTTCGATTATTTTGTCTTAGTAGTAAAACATTTCGACTACTACCCTAAGCTGAAACCTCAATACAATTTTCGCCTGAGCAGTATATAGGTCGCAACACTTTTTCCGCTCATGCACCTGTTCGATTATTTTGTCTTAATAGTAAAAGATTTCGACTACTAACCTAAGTTGAAACCTCAACACTGTTTTCGCCTGAGCAGTATATAGGTCTCAGCACTTTTACCACTCATGCACTCTTTTGATTATTTTGTCTTAGTAGTAAAACATTTCGACTTACTAACCTTAGTTGAAACCTCAACACCATTTTCGCCTGAGCAGTATATAAGTCTCAACACTTTTTCCGCTCATGCACTTGTTCGATTATTATGTCTTAATAGTAAAATATATCGACTACTAACCTAAGTTGAAACTTCAACACTGTTTTCGCCTGAGCAGTATATAGGTCTCAACACTTTTTCCGCTCATGCATCCTTTCGATTATTTTGTCTTAGTAGTAAAACATTTCGACTACTAACCTAAGCTGAAACCTCAATACTATTTTCGCCTGAGCAGTATATAGGTCTCAGCACTTTTTCCACTCATGCACTCTTTTGATTATTTTGTTTTAGTTGTAAAACGTTTCGATCACTAACCTAAGTTGAAACCTGAACACTATATTCGCCTGAGCAGTATATAAGTCTCAACACTTTTTCTGCTCATGCACCTGTTCGATTATTATGTCTTAATAGTAAAAGATTTCGACTACTAACCTAAGTTGAAACCTCAACACTGTTTTTGCCTGAGCAGTATATAGGTCTCAACCCTTTTTCCGCTCATGCATCCTTTCGATTATTTTGTCTTAGTAGTAAAACATTTCTACTACTAACCTAAGCTGAAACCTCAATACTATTTTCGCCTGAGCAGTATATAGGTCTCAGCATTATTTCCACTCATTCACTTTTTTGATTATTTTGTTTTAGTTGTAAAACGTTTCGATCACTAACCTAAGTTGAAACCTGAACACTATATTCGCCTAAGCAGTATATAAGTCTCAACACTTTTTCTGCTCATGCACCTGTTCGATTATTATGTCTTAATAGTAAAAGATTTCGACTACTAACCTAAGTTGAAACTTCAACTATGTTTTTGCCTGAGCAGTATATAGGTCTCAACACTTTTTATGCTCATGCATCCTTTCGATTATTTTGTCTTAGTAGTAAAACATTTCGACTACTAGCCTAAGCTGAAACCTCAACACTATTTTTGCCTAAGCAGTATATAAGTTCCAACACTTTTTCCGCTCATGCACCCGCTCGATTATTTTGTCTTAGTAGTAAAACATTTCGACTACTAACCTAAGCTGAAACCTCAATACAATTTTCGCCTGAGCAGTATATAGGTCTCAACACTTTTTCCGCTCATGCACCTGTTCGATTATTATATCTTAATAGTAAAAGATTTCGACTACTAACCTAAGTTGAAACCTCAACACTGTTTTCGCCTGAGCAGTATATAGGTCTCAACACTTTTTCAGTTCATGCATCCTTTGATTATTTTTCTTAGTAGTAAAACATTTCGACTACTAACCTAAGCTGAAACCTCAATACTGTTTTCGCCTGAGCAGTATATAGGTCTCAACACTTTTTCCGCTCATGCATCCTTTCGATTATTTTGTCTTAGTAGTAAAACATTTCGACTACTAACCTAAGCTGAAACCTCAATACTATTTTCGCCTGAGCAGTATATAGGTCTCAGCACTTTTTCCACTCATGCACTCTTTTGATTATTTTGTTTTAGTTGTAAAACGTTTCGATCACTAACCTAAGTTGAAACCTGAACACTATATTTGCCTAAGCAGTATATAAGTCTCAACACTTTTTCTGCTCATGCACCTGTTCGATTATTATGTCTTAATAGTAAAAGATTTCGACTACTAACCTAAGTTGAAACCTCAACACTGTTTTTGCCTGAGCAGTATATAGGTCTCAACACTTTTTCCGCACATGCACCCATTTGATTATTTTGTTTTAGTTGTAAAACATTTCGACTACTAACCTAGGTTCTAACCTGAACACTATTTTCGCCTGAGCGGTATATAGGTCTCAGCACTTTTTACGCTCATGCAGTCATTTGATTATTTTGTCTTAGTAGTAAAACATTTTGACTACTAACCTAAGTTGAAACCTTAACACTATTTTCGCCTGAGCAGTATATAAGTCTCAACACTTTTTCTGCTCATGCATCCTTTCCATTATTTTGTCTTAGTAGTAAAACATTTCGACTACTAACCTAAGCTGAAACCTCAATACTATTTTCGCCTGAGCAGTATATAGGTCTCAACACTTTTTCGCACATGCACCTTTGATTATTTTGTCTTAGTAGTAAAACATTTCGACTACTAACCTAAGTTGAAACCTCAACACCATTTTCGCCTGAGCAGTATATAGGTCTCGACACATTTTCTGCTCATCCATCCTTTCGATTATTATGTCTTAATAGTAAAATATATCGACTACTAACCTAAGTTGAAACCTCAACACTGTTTTCGCCTGAGCAGTATATAGGTCTCAACACTTTTTCCGCTCATGCATCCTTTCGATTATTTTGTCTTAATAGTAAAACATTTCGACTACTAACCTAAGCTGAAACCTCAATACTATTTTCGCCTGAGCAGTGTATAGGTCTCAGCACTTTTTCCACTCATGCACTCTTTTGATTATTTTGTTTTAGTTGTAAAACGTTTCGATCACTAACCTAAGTTGAAACCTGAACACTATATTTGCCTAAGCAGTATATAAGTCTCAACACTTTTTCTGCTCATGCACCTGTTCGATTATTATGGCTTAATAGTAAAAGATTTCGACTACTAACCTAAGTTGAAACCTCAACACTGTTTTTGCCTGAGCAGTATATAGGTCTCAACACTTTTTCCGCACATGCACCCATTTGATTATTTTTTTTTAGTTGTAAAACATTTCGACTACTAACCTAGGTTCTAACCTGAACACTATTTTCGCCTGAGCGGTATATAGGTCTCAGCACTTTATACGCTCATGCAGTCATTTGATTATTTTGTCTTAGTAGTAAAACATTTTGACTACTAACCTAAGTTGAAACCTTAACACTATTTTCGCCTGAGCAGTATATAAATCTCAACACTTTTTCTGCTCATGCATCCTTTCGATTATTTTGTCTTAGTAGTAAAACATTTCGACTACTAACCTAAGCCGAAACCTCAATACTATTTTCGCCTGAGTAATATATAGGTCTCAACACGTTTTCCGCACATGCACCCATTTGATTATTTTGTCTTAGTAGTAAAACATTTTGACTACTAACCTAAGTTGAAACCTCAACACCATTTTCGCCTGAGCAGTATATAAGTCTCAACACTTTTTCCGCTCATGCACCTGTTCGATTATTATGTCTTAATAGTAAACATTTTGACTACTAACCTAAGCTGAAACCTCAATACTATTTTCGCCTGAGTAATATATAGGTCTCAACACTTTTTCCGCACATGCACCCATTTGATTATTTTGTCTTAGTAGTAAAACATTTCGACTACTAACCTAAGTTGAAACCTCAACAATATTTTCGCCTGAGCAGTATATAAGTCTCAACACTTTTTCCGCTCATGCACGTTTCTATTATTTTGTCTTAGTAGTAAAACATTTCGACTACTAACCTAAGCTGAAACCTCAACACTATTTTCGCCTGAGCAGTATATAGGTCTCAACACTTTTTCCGCGCATGCACCCATTTGACTATTTTGTCTTAGTAGTAAAATATTTTGACTACTAACATAAGTTGAAACCTCAACACTATTTTTGCCTGAGCAGTTTATAAGTCTCAACACTTTTTCTGCTCATGCATCCTTTCGATTATTTTGTCTTAGTAGTTAACATTTCGACTACTAACCTAAGCTGAAACCTCAATACTATTTTCGCCTGAGTAATATATAGGTCTCAACACTTTTTCCGCACATGCACCCATTTGACTATTTTGTCTTAGTAGTAAAATATTTTGACTACTAACCTAAGTTGAAACCTCAACACTATTTTTGCCTGAACAGTATATAAGTCTCAACACTTTTTCTGCTCATGCACCCGTTCGGTTATTTTGTCTTAGTAGTAAAACATTTCGACTACTAACCTAAGTCGAAACCTCACCACTATTTTCGCCTGCGCAGTATATAGGTCTCAACACTTTTTCCGTTCATGCATCCTTTCGATTATTTTGTCTTAGTAGTAAAACATTTCGACTACTAACCTAAGCTGAAACCTCAATACAATTTTCGCCGGAGCAGTATATAGGTCTCAACACTTTTTCCGCTCATGCAGTTATTTGATTATTTTGTCTTAGTAGTAAACATTTCGACTACTAACCTAAGCTGAAACCTCAATACTATTTTCGCCTGAGTAATACATAGGTCTCAACACTTTTTCCGCACATGCACCCATTTGATTATTTTGTCTTAGTAGTAAAACATTTTGACTACTAACCTAAGTTGAAACCTTAACACTATTTTCGCCTGAGCAGTATTTAAGTCTCAACACTTTTTCCGCTCATGCACGTTTTGATTATTTTGTCTTATTAGTAAAACATTTCGACTACTAACCTAAGTTGAAACCTCAACACTATTTTCGCCTGAGCAGTATATAGGTCTCAACACTTTTTTTGCACTTGCACCCATTTGACTATTTTGTCTTACTAGCCTTACGCATTTGGATAAAAATAAGTAGTTCCGTGTATTTAAAACCCCCCAATTCTAAACTTAATAGGTGTATTAAGAACTCGTTTTGATGTTAAGAGCTAATATATCTATAAAATACAACCCATTTAGCATTAAAAAATAATTCAAGTTAAAATTAATCCACCCCTTCCCGAATTACAGAAATTTATTTAAATAATATTTGCCTCGGTTCAAGTATCCACCGGTTTGATACCTATTACTATAGAGTGTAATTAATCCTTATAATACGCAAACCTAAAGACACTTTGAAATAATGGATCACACTTCTTTGATAAAGTTTGTTTCGAGGTTCTATTAACACAACGGTGTGCACAAAATTTTATAGATAACGTAAAAGACAAACATTCTTGGCCGTTGGCAGAGAGAATGAATTGAACTCGTTTTATATATTGAACTAAAATTCAATCCCAGCGTTACACACAGGTATTAATAGAAACTCGAAACAAACTTTATCAAAGAAGTATGATCCATTATTTCAGCGAGCCTTTAGGTTTGGGTATTATAAAGATTAATTGAACTCTGTAGTAATAGGTATCAAGCCGACGAATACTTGAAACAAGATATCGATTATCTAAATTATAGAAGAACTTTCCAATTCGCAGCAAATAGGTTTAAATGAAATTCTAGTAAAACGTACTTGTTGTAGGTATGTCTAATATACAGGATGGAGTATTAGTATCAAAAATAGAATCCATGCGAATGAATAATTAACTAAAATGACGTAAAGTTTAGTACACCGTCGGAAAGTGAACGTAACAAATCCCCTCCAGTATAATTAAAAGTCGGGGTAAGGAAACAAAATCATCGAGGAAGGTAGCACAGTACTAACAAAAAGCGAAAACAAAACAAAATTCGTTTGGGAAAATTCAAAGAAAAGCAAAAAACCAACAAAAATTAACTTATATCCGGCTTGAGAGACCAATATACGCTAATAGGATGAACCAAAAGAAAATTCGCTTAAAAAAACTTTAAGAAACACTCAAAAATCAACAAAAAAATTTTCATCCGGCTTGAAGCACCAAGTTACCGGACAAAGCTCAAAATTGAAGAGAACTACAGGAAAGATAGCTGGATAGTACCAATGAGCAAAAACAAAGGTAGAACGGAATCAACACTGCGAAAGTCGTCAAAGGACGGATGCTTTTTTCAAAAAGAAACAGTACATTGTTCAACCTCAAAAGACGATTGGTTTCCTGCATAGAAACCAAAAGCAAAGAAAAGAAGCTAGGAAGAAACCCAACAGTACAAGCCAAAACTGTCAAGCCTCAAGGTAAGTCAGGGAACAACAAGAATGCTGGATAAAAAGAATTAAAGTATTTCAAGCTGTGGTACCAAAGAATCGCATCAAACGAAGAACCGAAGAAAAGAATTGCTAACTAGGCCTAAAATCGACTAAGTTGTGGTTTCCGAAGAAAAGAAAAACGGACTAGAAATCACCTACCACATGAAGTGGATCAAAAATTTTTATAAAGTCCGTATAAGAACTAACAATACGAAAACCAGCAAAAGAATAGGAAAAATAAAGTGGATCAAAAAAAAAGGGGAAGTAAACTAAAACAAGAAAAACCCATAAGAGGGCAGCACCAAAAATGCAAGAAAATGCGCGCGCGTGTGTGTGTGTATGTGTTGGACCGCTTTAGTCGCTTTTTACGACAGGCAGATTGTACCATGCGGCTATTCTAATCCCGGACCCACACGGGGTTGGGTACAAGAAGAGAACAAAAGAAAGGCGAACTAAACGGAAATGCGTGTGTGTGTGCGTGTGTGTGTGTTGAACCGCTTTAGATGCCTCTTACGACAGGCAGGTCGTACCGTGGGAATATTCTAATTTCGGACCCACACGGGGTTAGGGTACAAGAAGAAAACGAAAGAAAGGAAAAACAAATAGAAATGTGTGTGTGTTGAGAAGTTAAATATAATCTTTTCTCTCTCATAGAAAATAATTATACCCTCCCCAATAAAGGCAAAGAGACTCGCAGAGAAAACTACGTAGACTCTTATTACACGTTAGATGTAAATTTTCCGTCAAAGGCCCTTTATGGGGTCCTCGGTCTAACTCTGAACTCTAACTTCAGCGGATTTTGATGAGACAGTGGGGTCGGTAAAAGGACGGATTTGCCAGGCGCCACTACACCTTTATTGTAACAATTTGCGATAGAAAAGCCTGAAAGAAAAGTGCAGAAACCTTTCAAAGCATAAATACATTGGTTGTTACTGTGTAACAGTTAGTACCTGTAACAAATGCAAAAAATATATTATAACAAATTAATGGAGATAGCTGTTTGCCTCTCAAAACCAACAAAGGATACTTATGTTAAATTATTCACTGGATTTTAACATCATACTTCATTCATCTCTTTAAATCAGTCTCACTAAATAAAAATGACTAAATTGGTTCAACATTTATAATAAAAATAAATAAATATTCTCTTGGTTTCATAAGACAGATATGTACAAAAATATTTTATCATAAGTAATTTTCCAAGTTATAATTATCTACTTTTTAAATAGTCAAAAATTACGTTTCTATTTATAACGTAACAACTAATAATTTCAAATTCTCCAAGAATCAGATCTGACAAATTGGTTCACATATGTTTTTATTAATTATATAGTTTTTTTTTGTTGAAATAACAAATTACTAAATAAGTGCAACAACATTGAACAACTAAAAATTCAGGTCACTAAAGGTTAAATTATTTCAAATCTGTTAACAACACATGCAACTTGTTTGTTAAACAAACAAGTTCCTAGATTTATTTATTTAAATTATTTATTGAGGTAGCTGTCGCTTTTTTCATAGGGTGAATCAGTACATACTTGGTGAACCAGTCAGAAACCACTAAAATAGATGTGTTACCTTTTTTCGATCTGGGTAAAGGCCCCATAATATCAATAGATATCATTTCAAAAGGATGTTCCACTTCTCTTTCCTTCCCCATTAACCCATTTTTCGACTGTAAAGTACTTTTTGAAGCAAGACAGATTTGACATTTTCTGACATACCGAGCAATATCTAATTTCATCTTTGGCCAATAATAGCTTTCGGCTACCTTGTTCCGTGTTTTAAATGTACCAAGATGAGCGGATGTAGGAGCATCATGATTTTGTTTAATGACATCTTCTCTGTAATATTTTGGAAGTACTAGTTTCCACTCTATCAAATTAGAAACAATGTTGTGTTTGTTGGGAACATATTTGTAAAGTACATTCTTCTCTATTTTCCATGAAGGGTAGTTTGAAGGATTTTTCTGAATTCGTTGCAACATCTTATTATACCATGGATCACACTGATCTTGGTGTATAGAAATCTGATTTATTATTATTGGTGCTCTTGATAGTGCATCGGGAACCACATTAAATTGTCCCTTCCGATGAAGAACTTCATAAGAAAACTGGGATAGTCGAAAACTCCATCTCTGTAACCTTCCGGATGGGCTTTTTAATTTGTCCAACCATATTAAAGAGTAATGATCAGTAATGATTTTAAACTTTGTTCCCTCTATGTAAGGACGATATTTTTCTACTCCAAACATTACTGCTAGCAATTCTTTCTCGGTGGCACTGTAAGCTCTCTCTTGCTTAGTCAGTGACCTGCTTGCATATGCTATTACTTTTTCGTTCTCGCCCTCACCTTGCAATAAGATTGCCCCAAGACCAACTTCTGACGCATCTGTTTGTATAATAAAACTCTGTGAGAAGTCTGGACTAGTTAAAATCGGCGAGGTAATTAACAACGCTTTCAATTTTTGGAAGGCTTTTTCTGCTTCTTGGTTCCAGCTAATATGTTGCTTTTTGGAGCGACCTTTAATAAGCGATAAAATTGGATCAGCTATGGTTGAAAAATTGGAAATAAATCTTCTGTACCAGCCTGCCATTTCTAGAAATCTTTTTATTGATTTGATAGTTGTTGGAGTTGGAAAACTTGCTATAGCCTGGACTTTTTCCGGATCAGTTCGAAGTCCTTCTCTATCAATTACATAGCCAAGATATTTCAGCGATGGTCTACAGAACTCACACTTTTCAAAGTTAATTATTAAATTAGCTTCTTTTAGCACTAGATAAACATCATTTAGTGTATTCATATGACTTTCAAACGTGGCAGATGCTATAATTACATCGTCCAAATATACAAACACATTATCAAAACGTGGTCCTAGGATATTGTCCATTAATCGTTGTAGTGTTTGGCGACTATTACAAAGTCCAAAAGGCAATACAGTAAATTCAAAAAGTCCTCTCCTAGGTACTGTAAAGGCAGTTTTTTCACAAGACTCCGGTGTTAATTCTATTTGCCAGAAAGCTTTTTTCAAATCTATTGATGTTAGAAATTTAGTATCTCTAAATTTATCAAGTATATCAGTAACGTATGGTAAGCCCTATGCATCTTTTTTTGTCACAGCGTTAAGTTTTCTTCCGTCGAAGCATAACCGTATGTCTCCATTCTTTTTCTTGACCATTACGATTGGCGAATTCCATGGCGATTGCGAAGGTCTTATCGCCCCTAATTTTAACATTTCATCGATTTCTTTATTTAGTGTTTCTAACATATTTGGTGATAACGGATGGTATCGTTGTTTTATGGGTTCAGCATCCCTGTATCTATTCGATGTACTGCTTTCTTTGTTCTTCCTAATTCTTGGCCACTAATTGATTTAAATTTTTCCATTATATTCTGTAGTTGATACATTTGATCACTACTGAGATCATCTGTGGTGTTTATAATTTTCTGCTCTAGTGCTGATACTATTTGTTTCTCGTTTATCATACAAAAGTGTTATTGTCAAAATTTGCATGTAATTTAAATATACGACAGACATCCGATCCTAATATTAAAGCATCATTAATAGAATTTGCTATTGTAGCTGTAATATTATGAGTAGTTCCATTAATTTCTGTAGGCAAAATTACTTGACCTAGCGAACACTGTTTGGTACCATCAGCTGTTTCTAGATAAGTAGGAGCAACAGGTCGTTCTATCTTTAATCCTAAATTCTTAATTATAGGTAATCCCGTACGTCCTACTACCGTGTTAGTTGCACCAGTATCCAATAACGCTAGGATAGGTTGTGTTTTTATACAAACATAAATAAATGGTCTTGGGTCTTGCTTCTTTGTATATAGAATTGTGTTAACTTTTTTGGATGTAGTTGAAGTAAAATCTCTAATTCGCTGTAACCAATTTTTCCATTCTGTACTGTTAGCCGAAATGCCATAGTTATGGTTTCGTTGGCTAATACTGAAACCGGCTCTTATACGTTTTTTTGAACTTTTTGAACATTTGGGACAACTACTGTATGTAACTTCTTTTGTTCCACAAATGTAGCAAAAAAGTGTACGATCCTTTGTACAACGGTGATAGGTATGGCCTTTCTCATTGCAATTGTAGCATGCCAAATCAGCCAACTTCGATATCCGAGTTGATCTATTATTAAATCTTTTATTGGAGAACATTAAACTTCTTTTTGATGACTGAGGTTGTTGCTCGTTCTTTATTATGGCGTTTATTTGTTTTTGCGTTGTAACAGATTGGTATGCTAAATCTGGCTCTAATGGTGCATTTATAGGCAAATCTCTATTTCTAAATTTAAAATTTTGTAACTTTGTATTTTCCAGTTGAAGGCAGAGTTCAATTAATTGATCAATGCTGTCTATTTTTTCTAAACTTAAGTGGCTTGCATAGAAGGGTTGAAGATTTTTACGAATATATCTAAGTTGGTCTATTTCAGGCGGTATTTTGATTAATCTATTAAACAAGTTCACCATTGCTGCAATAAAGATTACAGGTTTTTCATCTTGTCCTTGTTTCCTAGATCGTATTTCATCTAACAATACTTCATCATAATCCTCTGGCAGAAAATGTTGCTTTAATTTTTGCTCTAACTCTAGCCATGAGTGAATTTTTCCTTTAAATGACCTATACCAAATGAGCGCTTGTCCTCCAAGAATATCTATAGTACTATTAAATACTTGCTGGTGCGTAAATCCTCTAGCAATTCTCAATTCTTCTACTCGTTCTAGAAATGCATTGACTCCTAATTGCTGTGTATCGCCAGTAAAACAAACATTCCATTTTGCAATTGGTGTAACAAAGTTTGATTTAATGATTTGATGTGTTACAGGTTCATTCTGCATTGGTGATTCTAGATTAGCTAATCTTGCTTCTAAATTTCGAATAGACTCTTTGTTAACAGTTGGGATTATTGAAATTTGTGTATTAACTAAACTTGTAGTTTTATTTATTGGGCTTGATTGCTGTGGATTTTCTTCTGTAGCAACTACAGGGTTAATGTCCGTACTTTCTTGTATTTGAGATTCCATTCGAGAATTCACAAATGTTTTTAAATCATTTTGAAACATTATTTCGGAATCAACCTCACCTAACATATTCAAAAATTCCAGACATTTACTGTTTAAAATATTAACTTTTTGTTGTAACTCATCTGTTACTTCCTTATATTCCAAGCGGCGACCAATATGCAGAAGTTTAGCTTTAAGGCGTTTATTAGTTAATTTGGATGGTTTGTCCAAAAACTCAAGCAAGGGTTGGCGTAAAGTTTCCAAGGCTTCCTCACAGAAATGTAGCTGTTCGTACGGATCAAATTTACATTCTGGATACTTATAAACTAATTTTGGGTCTATTTTTTCTTTTGAAATAAAACTTCTCAAAAGTTTTCTTTTATTTTCTAATAGCACACTATCACAAGCTTTACCTCTAATTGCTAATTCCCAAGACAATTCTTGTGTGGAAAGACAATTAATCCAAGCCATGCTAAATAAATTGTAAAAATATTTAAATAACAAAAGGACGCAATTAAACGACAGAAATTTTCGATAAATCCAAAAGCTTCGCTTAAAAAATTAATTTCTCAAATACGAATTTTGTTCGGTAATAATGCTGAAATCCTCAAGTTAAAATTTAATACAGATTAACTCCACTTTCCGTTATTATATTTCGTTGCGAAGTAATTGATAGTATTTATACTATAAAATAACAAATCCAATCAAGGTTTGGTTGAAGATCAATGGGGTCTACCCTTGTAAATCAAATTAAATGATCCCTAGTAATCACGAGGACAATTTTCAGTATCCTTTAGTTTATCATAGCGCTCCCCAAATCTTTTTTTTTAGAAGGATTTGTGGTGCTAGTATGAACCGCTAAAGGTAACTACGCCACCTACGCGACCTATATACGTAGTAAAAAATTAATAACATTCATCAAACAATTAATTAAATAGCAAATCAAAATCACTGGTACTTGTATATGCATCTATATAATTCACATGTACTTATTAAAAACTAATCAGTTACTTCGTAATTTATTTCTGTAAAATTAAATTAAATATTTAAATCCATGTGACAACCACCGCAAAAATAAGTAGCAAAATTATTATTGGGCGCCATGTGTAACTTGCCTTTTAGCGTTTCTAAGATGTGTAACGTGTCTTACCTCTATCATGTTCACCTATTCAATCTTTCTTAATAGATATTTACTTTGTTACTTAAATCTTCTGGGAGACCTTATCATCAGGGCTAAAACAGTGGGTTCTTTGTTTTATCTCTGCGATAGTATACACATGGAAATAATTTATCCAACAAAAACTTCACTGATTTAGTTTGAAATAAGACAAAACAACATGTGATATAAATACGTATAATAATTGTAATTGAACTAACAAGATAATCAAGCTGCAAAATTATTTTAATAAAACTAATAAAAATTTAATCTTTAAACAATTTTAATTCTCTTAGAACTTTAACAAAACTGTAAATTTTACTTCAGTAAATTTTCTTTCTTTTCTTTTTAATAATTACAGTGCAGCAAAAGGCTAACAAAATGAACCGTCGTGATATGAGCTCATGTCCCGGAGGTTTTTACAAGATAAAATTTAGAACGTATTAATTCAAACATAAATTAAAGCATTGCATCTTCACAGTGCAATTAGTATAGAAACATTTGCGAAACAAACAATTATTATAAGTTTTTTTTTTAAAATGTAAAATGGATATATACATAAATACCTGAATAAAGTATTTTCAACGTCTTTGACCTCAACACACTTCAGGGCAAAACGCGATCAATGGAAATAACAACAGATGGTGTGACCTCATGGCGGACACTCGAACACCTGATCCTCTAACCCAAAGAATCTTAATCCAAAAAAAGCAAGCTTTCCAGGATTCAATCCAAGATATAGAAACAGTGTAAATTAGTTCAATATCTCTGCTGATAATTTCTAATTTCAAGTATTTAAATTCACTTAAATGGCAATCTAACCAAAACCATATTGAAGTGAACAACACTTTTTAAATATTAAATTAATTTGCTACAACAGATAATCTTATTTAAAAATCATTGTATAATAAATAAAATCAGCTTACCCCTAGCCGGCGATTTAATTTATTTTTAAGAAGAAACGCTTCTAACAAGCAAACTAACATTTGGAAAATAGCACACTGCTTCGTGTCGATCTTCCACCAAAAGTTGAATAAGATAGCCCGATCTTATCAAGTGCGCAGAATACTAAAATATGCCTTTTGATCCCTACCTAACAGAATTTCGACTCATAAGACAAAGGAACTTGCTTTTCCGTTTAACGTATAATCTAAATGGAGGTAAATAAAGTTGCCTAACGTCCAGATTCGTAGCAGTTAAATCGAACTGTTACAAAGTATATAACGCCGATCCTAATTCAAAACGCTGCACGTGTAACTTCTTGCTAGAAAACCGAATTCAAAACAGCTACACACATTTTTCTCTGCACTTACATTTTTCAACATACGTGTGTTTTGAAGTATGTTTCATTGAAAGTAATATAAAGCCGAACCTAATTCAAAACGTGCCCACAAGTATTTTACATTGAAAGTATATAAGAATTCAAGTTTTCACAACTATTTTACATTGAAATGTTTTTACTATTTTACATTGAAATTATATAAGGCCGATCCTAATTCAAAACGGTGCACGTGTATTTTACATATGGAAAATACGTCTGAACACGTTTTGAATTAGGACCGGCCCTACCCCACTACTGTTACACACCGCGTTGGTGTTCGCATCGTTTTGTCCATGTGCCGCGTCCAGTGTGCACGTGTTACTTGCCGCTAATTGGATATTATACACTTTGTTTGCACCGCCCTAGTTCGTGTGCTGCAAACTATTAATTGGTTACAACTTCTTTCATCGTTGCCGTTTGCAGGTGAGTACAAAGAATAAACGCTACTTTGTTTCTTTGTCATGTGCATAAACAGTAATTAATTGTATTGCTTGTTTAAAACACGCTATAGAAAAAATACAGTCCACTTTTAAATCTCTACTAAGTTGCGTTATCGAAACTTGACCGCGTACACGGGGGTCCTAGTAATTTTTGAGGGTTAGGGTGGGCCATACTCCCAAATTTTTTTTTAGAGGCGGGCCATACACCAAATTTTTTGAAGAATTTTGGGGGTGGCGTAGCCGACTTCCGTGTGGGAAATACTTGTGAAAATTTCGATACCGTGGGAAAATTCTTTTGAAGGGCGTGGTCCTTTCATGTTTGCCGATTTCCGGGGTGTGGTCCACGCAGACCCCCTGCGGAAAATATTTTAGAGTAATTATCGATATCAACCAATAATTAATAATTGATTGTTAAATAATGGATTTTATTATTAACGTCACAGTTAACTTCTTTACCTCCGCTGACGTCATAGCTACACAGCTCTTGCAGAAAAAAAGGTTGACTGAAGCGCGATTTGAACACGGGCCGCCTGCATGCAAAGCAAGTACTCTAACCACTAGGCCACAGAGTTGGTCGATATAAGTACATTCACTCTCTTAGTAATGCAGTACCAGTACATAAACAATTTAATTTATTTTTGAACATTAGCATAAAAGGGTATCTAGTTCTAATTTAAATATAAAAACCTTTTTTGGGTAAAATTCGCATGATTAACAATGCGATTGTACTTATTCTGGGGTACAGTCATTCTAATTACATCCGTATATTAACGTATTTAACGACAATTGAAAAAGCTATTAGAATATACGTGTTTGGTGAGAGTTACATTCCATTTTAAACTTTCTGTATAATTAAATAAATATCGGCTATATTCTTTTGTAATTATTTAATAATTTTTCTACATTAGGTTAAATGTTTGATATTGCAATAAATAAACATTATACTACAACGTATAAATGAGTTCCATCATCAACAAATAAGAGTCAACGTCCTTCCTTGTATAACTGACGAGGTTTTCAGTTTAGTTTACTTCGAGTGTAATATAACAGTCTCATAGATACCTAGTACCTATCGATAATTAATTTCTTGTTAATTAATTTACGATATAACACAACAATATTCCAAAAATGGTAATAAAAATTAAATAATAATGGTCGATATTCATTGTGTTAGCGAGTACAGTGTCCACTTACGTGTCCGACCTTAACCTACATTTCGTATAATCATACGTTGCAAATTCAGACGCTTTATAATCATGAATATTCTCTTCAGTCAAATGCACAAATGTCCGTTCATACGTATTGTAACGTTTGTATAGGATTTTCGTTTTGTTATTAGTTTGAAAACTGCGACAATGCTTTCGGCGACCTTTAGAAGATAGTTTAAATGCGTAGGAGAATACATATTTGACTGAATTCGAATACGCTAAGCATTCTAATTATTGTCATTATTACAGCACCTCCAACAATTTAGGTTTTTAAGTTCTACACGACCGATTTTCAATAATTATGAAATAGAGATAAGGTTAAAGTTTTTGTGTTAATTCAAAATGGTTAACAGTTTTATTTAAAAACTGCGAATGATCATACCTCGATAACCAATACTAGCTACATAATATTAATAATGATTGCGTCATCGGACCGCATAGTCGGTGACAGACAGGTTTATACAGGTTCCGCACTGTGATCACCTGATTTGTTTTTTTTGGGGTACATAAACTATAAAAGAGAACATCTTGCGATCTCTTAATCAGTCTTACGTCATTTTTTTTAACTAACCTGATCGGTTGTTATTTAAGAATTTTGTTAAAAAACAAGATCAAATAATGGCTAAATTTATTACGAGCAGAGATTTTGTAAAAAGAATCCGCCATTTTAACTTAATGGGACGTACGCTTGAATTCAAAATAAAGTCGTTGCCCGAAGGTGAAGAACCTGTTGCGTGGATGACAAGTGATAGAAACCGCCACTGAAGGACTTGCAGCTGGTGATCAAGTAGGGTTTAGTTTCTGCTCTAAGGATTTGCAGAGCGGAGATGGATGGGTTCGCTTCCGCCCCGTGGAACAGCAATCCAATTCGGAAGGGTGCAGTACATTTTGTCTGAGCGTGACATCGGTAAGAATGCCAGTGGGTAGAGGGAGGGGTAGAAACTATAATACTTTTAACGAAGAGAACGGTATGAGACGTGGAATTATTGTCATCAGTAACAAGGACAACTTGTGTTTACCGCGAGCTTTAGTGATGGCTATTGCTTGCGCAAATAAGGATCCAGATCGTGCCAAACTACGGCGCGACATTGCTGAAATACAAACCAAAAGAGCTGTTCAACTGTGTCTTGACTCTGGTGTAGTTGTTCCTGAAGTAGGATGTGGAATATCTGAACTACAGCAATTTCAAGAACATCTTAAAAACTACAGAATTGTTGTTTACAGTTATGGCACTAAGATGCGCGATATAATTTTTGAAGGGTCTGCAGATGGCACATCGTTAAGTTTATTATACCACAAAGGACATTACAATGTTATAACATCCCTCACAGCAGCATTCTGTTGTACGTACTTTTATGAGAAGTGCCACACTCCTTATAATACCAAAGACAAACAGGTGTGGAAACACATGTCCCTGTTGCCTACAAACTCCTCCTTGTGAGAAGGAATTTAATATTGTGTGTGAATTGTGCAATCGGGAATTTAGGGGTCAACCGTGTTTGACGAATCATAAAACAAAAGGTGTATGCGAAAAAATTAAACGGTGTAAGGGATGCTCAAAAACGGTGAAAAATAATCGCGAGCACAGTTGTGGCGAAGTATATTGTAAAATATGCTGCGCTCATGTTCCAGAATACCAGCTCTGTTATATGAAACCTGATACCGGAAAGTTAAATTTAAAAGGTGTTCTTTTTGTTTTCTATGATTTAGAGACGAGACAAGAAAGAATATTAGAGAACGGCGATCACCTCATACCATATGATGAGTTAGGATCAAATTATAGAATGTAGGATAGCACTAAGAATTGACGCACAAATTTTATGGGGACGCAATGAAAACACTGAAACTCGAAAAATTAATTATCAACGAAATAATTATGATTATGAGAGACATTTTAATAGAGGTAATTACAATAATTTTAATAATAATTTTAGGCGTAGTAGAAATTCGGATAGAAGAAATAGAACGGACCAATCATGAGGGAAACAATAACCGAGGAATAAATAGACAGGAACATGAGGGTCGACGAACACAAACAAGGAATACTAATCGTACACAAGCAGAGATAACGAGTCAGGCAGGATCTTCCACGCGAAACCAAAATTTTTAGGTACGGACGAACCAAGTAAACTTCTACGGATAAACGGATACGATATCAACGCGAATTTATTAAACATGAGACGAAAAATGAATTAGAAAGAAACTTATTGCCGATAGTTAATTTAAAGGTGGAAAATAAAATAGCTAGAGTATTGATTGATACTGGAGCAGAAGCATCACTTGTTGCGGGAGAATTTGTTAAACAAGAGAAATTGATGGATAAAGCGATACCTATAACGAGGTGTAATTTGGTGGCACCAAATAATAAGAAAATTGCTAAAATAAGTGAAATGGTAATTCTGAGATGTGAAATGGGAGATGTAAAATGAAAGAATGATTTTATGGGTGTACCTGGACTAAAGATAGATATTACATTTAGGATGGATGTTAAGTTGGGGTTAAAGATAAATGCAGAATGCAAAGAAATAGAGTGCAATGGAAAGTATATTAAATGATATGAAGAGGGGAATATAGAAGTCGAGGATGACTGCGTAAATATTAATCAATTTGAGGATGAAATAGATGATGGGGGGAATACAAATGAAGAGAATAAATGTCCACAAGATTTGAGAAACAGGGTGAATTTATTATTAGAAAAGCATTCAGAATTAATAGGGTCGAAATCAAGAATTGCCACAGGTTATGAGCACAAGTTAGAAGTAGTAAACACTTAACCGTTTAACACCAAATTATATCCTATTCCAGCAGCGTACAGGGATAGAGTAAAAGAAGAAATAGAAGAAATGTTACGTGAAAGCATCATCGAAAACTCTAGTACACACTTTATAAATCCATTGGTCGTTGTAAAGAAAAGTGATGATAGCATCAGGTTATGCTTAGATGCAAGGAAAATTAATAAGCGAACAAAACCGCAATACAATTGTCCACCATCAATGGATAGGTAGTAAGAAAATCTTTACCAAAAGAGACTTGAAGAATTCATTTCGGTTAATTCCATTAGCGCGAGAATCAAGGAAATATACGGGTTTTTCTGTAGAAGAGCGGATAAACTAATTTAAAATGGTCCCTTTTGGTTTGTCCTCGAGTACGGCTGCATTAGTGAAAGCTACGCAAAGTATTTTGGGACCGTATGAGGAATTTTGTTTTGATCTTTAGTGATAGTGTTGAACAACACTTTGTACATTTGGAAAGAATTTTATAAGAATTAAATATAGCAGGTTTAAGGTTAAATTTAAAGAAATGTGAATTTTTTCAAGATAAAGTTAAAATTTTAGGATATAAAATAAATAGTGAGGATATATTTATAGAGCAAGGAACAAACAAATATGAGCTAAAGGACACAGATTCGGGAACAATAAGGGGAGAGTTCTACATTAATTTAATTCACCCATACAAATGGACACAAATAAGTGAATAAAATGTGAAATAAATTTAAGTGTAGGTATAAGTAAAGTAGTAAAATAGGACATGTGTATAAGATTAAGTACAGGTACAAATAGGGTAGTAAAATAGGACATGGGTATAAGATTAGGTAGGTGTAAATAGGCGATTAACAAAGGCAGAATTAGATTGGTAAAATCTCATAACGGACAAGCATTTGACCATCAATTCTGTCTAAATTATATGTTAACAGAAACAGATTTAAAGCCGGAACTCATCATGAGAGGAACAAAGATAATATCACTGACGATGAAAAATGTGCAGTTTTGGACTCCCTTAATTATTTTCCAATGGCTCTAGCCAAACTTCCTGAAGCGTTTGGACTGGGAGAAAGTTTTAAGAAGGGGTATTTTCCTCACCTGTTTAACACCGCCAGTAACGCAAATTATGTGAGACTTTTACCTCCCATCGAACTTTATGTGCAAGACACTATGAACGAAGATGACAGAAAAACGTTTATGAAGTGGTATCAAGAGCACAAGGATGACGGGTTTGAGATGCAGCGCGACCTAGTCGACTACTGTATTTCAGATGTCGAAATTTTGACTACCGCATGTTTAAAATTCAGACAGCAAATGCTGGAAACAAGTGGCGTGTGTCCATTTACAGAAGCATGCACTATTGCTTCAAGTTGTAACAAGGTATATCGGCGCAATTTTCTTAAACCAAATACCATTGGGATTGTCCCTAAAGGTGGCTATAGGTGGCGCGATAACCAGTCTAAAATAGCTATTCAGTGACTTGTGTAGGAACAAAAGCAGCGTCAAATTAACATTATGCATGCTGCTAAACAACAAGAAATCATAATCCACGGTCTCAAAGTCGACGGCTTTTGTTCTGAAACAAAACAGGTCTTCGAACTTCACGGTTGCTACTATCATGGTTGCTCCAATTGTTTCAAATACGGCAGAAACAACCCTTTACACAATGATCCCAGCCACACACTGAGTACAAGACGAGAGGCTACTGCGGCTAAAATGGAGAAACTAAAAGAATTAGGATATGATGTTATTGAGATGTGGGAGAGTAAGTTTCGATCACATATAATCGAAAATAGAGAATTACGAACATACGTCTTACACCATCCGTTGGTTGTGCAAACGCCATTAAAAACCCACGTGATGCTTTCTATGGTGGTCGTACGGGAAACACTTTTGAATACTATAAGACTAAACAGGATGAAAAAATTAAGTACGTGGACGTCTGCTCTTTATATCCGTGGGTATGCAAATACGGAAAATTTCTAATGGGACACCCTATAGTTTGCGTGGGAGAAGATTGTGAACAGCTAGACTTAGGAGTAACAGAAGGATTAATCAAATGCACGATCCTTCCTCCGCAAGATCTTTATCTTCCGGTACTGCCTACAAAGATGAACGGCAAACTCATGTTCGTCTTGTGTCATACATGTGGGAGTGAAATGAATCCGAATGAGTGCACTCACGACGAACAAGAACGCGCACTTACAGGTACATGGGTGATTGATGAAGTGCTAAAGGCTAAGGAGTGTGGCTACAAGATAGCAAAAATTTATGAGGTTTGGTCTTATCAAATTAACCAATTCGACAAGATTAAAAAGATTAACGGTGTTTTTCGAGAGATGATGAACAAGTTTTTTAAAAATAAAGCAACAGACGTCAGGGTGGCCCAGGGTAGCTAAACTCATGCTTAATTCATTTTGGGGAAAACTGGGACAAAAAGAGAACCAACCAAAAACAAATATTATTAACGACCCCGGAGAGTTTTTTGGAATGTTGTCGAACCCTAGTATAATTATAAATCATGCAATGCCTGTTAACGAAAACACTGTAATTGTTAATTGGCAGTATAGAGAGGAGGCTTACCATGTGCAAGCTACGGTAAACGTTGTCATAGCAGCATACGTAACTGCACAAGCAAGACTAAAACTCTACAGTTATCTTGAAAAGTTGAAAACGAGAGTTTTGTATTTTAATACAGACTCCATAGTTTATGTTTCTAGTCCCGGAGAATACAACGTCCCCACCGGAAAATTTGTAGGCGATATGACGGATGAATTAGAGGTTTACGGGCCAGGTAGCTACATCAACGAATTTGTGTCTGGAGGTCCAAAAAATTACGCATATAAAGTTGTGTCTACTGACAAACATGAAAAAGTTCTTGTTTACAAAGTAAAGGGTATTTCGCTCAACTACACAACCGCACAACTTGTAAACTTTGAAAGCATTAAAAAGATGGGTTTAACCCCAACGAAGTCTATATTTATTGTTTCGAAATGTATCAGAAGAACAAAGCAACACGAACTAGTTACAAGAACTGAGACAAAAAATGTACAAACCAAATTCAACAGCGTAAATTTTTTGATAACCACACTTCACTTCCATTCGGATATAAAAAATTCAAAAATTCTTCGTAATTTGTGAATATCTGAAAATTTGCATTTATATAAACAATTTATGCTTAGCTGTATTTGTAATTAGAAACTATAGTTAACAGTGTTAATCATTTACGTGTTTTATTTCTAGGTGTAAATGATGATATAAATATAGAAAAAGAAGACGTTAATGGTTAGCCCCAATCCGAAGTTTCATGATGACGGACGTTAAAGATTTTATTTAAATAAACGTAACCTTCATTTTATGCAGGATGTCGTACGAAAAAGTTTGTGGAACGTAAAAAGGGTAACACTACTTCTCAACAAGGATTCAAAGAAGCTCATAAACAATTGTTTGAGCCTTTGCAAATCACCGCTTCCCAGTCACAAGGAATAGCGGAAAATGCCAAAACCTATAAAGAAAATTAAAGTTGAAAACAGGCGAACTTTTAAAAAAGATTAAGTTACCAGTTGACGACGAACCTGTACAGCTTTATTATGCGGACGTGTTGGTTAAAAAATGAAGACAAAATATATATAAGTCGGTGTATGGAGTAAAGTATAATGCCGAAACCGATACATGGATTTTGTGGAAAAAGTATTCGAAATTTATCCGGAAAACAGTGACATCAGCTTAAATAATAGCGTTTCTCCTGGCAGTAGAGATCTAACAAGACTTATAATTATTTTTAAAGTCTTTAGCATTTTCCTAAGGAATGTAATAAATTAGTTCAGTTGATACTTTCCCTACCTGTTGTTTCGTGAGTGCACACAAATCGGGTATAATCGGGTACAATCGTGGTATATCCGAACAAGAGTAGCTCATATAAAAGAACTGTTCGCGTAGAAGTTATTATTTGTCGATTGCACAGTTTAAAGAGACGATTAAACAAAATATGTATAAAGACTTTGAGGAGGTTATTCGAAGATTTCGCAATACTCTACGAGTAAAAAAAAGAAGCAGAATGCGGGCAACGGTTTTCGATAGAAGAAGAAAAATGTCTTTTGTGTCAGTCATACGAGGAAATAATACAGCACTGTAATGCTGTGCTATTATTGCCCGAGGATTTGGATGATTATATGAAAATAATCGATGACATGGGGTTTTTAAAAACTGTTGGAAAATATTAAGATGGAATATATACTAAACTGTAAGTTTTAAAGTAAAAATTTAACGACCCCAACTACTATCATAAGAAATGAATGATGCAGATTTAGAAATATTTTTGTACATATTACCTTGTTCATGTTATAAAATATAAAGTATACATTGGTATTGTATAATTCTTCAAATATCCACATAACTGAAATGGGTATATAAGTTCTTATGAAAAGAAGTATAACAAAGATGTGGATTTATTAAAAGCGTGTTATAAACGTTTCACAAAAGTATTAATCAGAATTGTTTTATTTAAAACTATAAAATAAGCTGTTGATATCTGTAGTTAAAATACAACAATTTAGAAAAGATATAAGAGAATAAACTGTAATATGCAGGATTATAGTGACAGAAACGTTTCTAAAATCTATGGTTTAAAATTTAGACATCGTTCGTAAATGCGTGGAATGGAAACCTGTTGCACTCTTCCATATACTCAATTTGTCTACAAATACTGTTTTCAAACAATCTTGGATAGGTTCTTATAAATTCGTATAACATGGCCCTAATATCGCTATTACTGTATTTGCTTTTAATTATATCATTTGCGAGATTCTGCAAAACATTATTCCTATTATACCTCTCCATTGCTACATCTAACAGAAACAGGTATATATTAGGAGTACCGTTTTTCGTTAGTTCTCTTAAGGTCTTAGCGTAGTTTAGAACGATCTGAAATATCCCTAAAAAGTATTCTAAAGTTCCTTTGGTAACTAACATATAATTCTCATCAAATGTCACCAACCTCATTAAACAATTCTTATTTAAATAAAAAAGCAAGTTGTCAAATTTGTATATCTGATTTCGCACGCCAACTTCCATAGTGCATATAACATATGGAAGATTTGATATACACTTCCTAAATACGTTAAGGGATACATCAAGTAGGGTCTGCGAAATGATGTCAACAAATCTGAAAGTTATTTTATAATCGTCGAACGGGTTCAGGCCTACAATTATGATGTTGGAAGAAGATTTTGTTATGGCGTATAGTTTTTCAAATAGCTCACTCTAACATAGCGTCACTTATACCTCTTACATATTCTTGTTTAGGATCAGCATTCGTCTTTTGAGGTTTACGGAAATCCAGATATCAGCTTAATGTTCTTCTGGATATACCATACAGCCTACTTGCAGAATTAACACTTATACACTTTTGTATTTCACTAATTGCTTTCTCTAAAGATTCCTTGACGTACATCTTTCAAATACAAGTTTAAACTAATTCAAATTGAAAATAATACCAGCATTACAAGAATGCGCATGGGCAGGGGTTTGCATGCCCAGGGGTGCGCATGGGCAGGGGTGCGCATGCTCAGGGTGCGCATTGGTTGGGGTGTATCTGGGCGTAGTTGAAATCAGAGTCGGTAATAAAGCACACTAATCCATTGTAAAACGGTTGAAATTTCCGATTATTTATTTGATTTAATTTATATGTTAGTAATTCCGCATGCGAAATAATCTCTGTAACTCGTGTTCACTCAAAGAGATAACATTGACGCTCTTTTCTAAATTGTAGTATAAAAGCCTCCTCTTCTTCTTCTTGAAACCCATTTCCGACCCTAGCAGTTTTTGCACGCCATTTATTTGCCTCCAATCTCAAACCAAACTCGTTACCAAGTTGAAAATGCATGTCGTCTATTTCTACATCAAAATCATTTAATCGCATTTGTTTAACATCTTGAGCAAATCGGTTCACCAAAAGCTCTACTCCGAGATCGCAAAAATTATTCCAATCTTCGACTCATAATTTGATTGAATAACTGTTGCAGCTTCTATTGCAATGCCCAATTTGAAGTATTGGTCGTAAATCACCATAAAAGTCAAAACCAATTGCCGCTTTATAGTGATGAGAATCTTTTTAATCTTGTCGAATTGGTTTATTTGATAAGACCACACCTCATAAATTTTTGCTATCTTGTAGCCACACTCCTTAGCCTTTAGCACTTCATCAATCACCCATGTACCTGTGAGTGCGCGTTTTTGTTCGTCGTGAGTGCAGTCATTCGAATTCATTTCACTACCACATGTACGGCACAAGACGAACATGAGTTTGCCGTTCATATTTGTAGGCAGTACCGGAAGATAAAGATCTTGTGGAGGAAGGATCGTGCATTTGATTAATCCTTCTGTTACTTCCAAGTCTAGCTGTTCACAATCTTTTCCCACGCAAACTATAGGGTGTTAGAAATTTTCCATATTTGCATACCCACGGATATAAAGAGCAGACGTCTGCGTACTTAATTTTTTCATCCTGTTAAGCCTTATAGTATTCAAAAGTGTTTCCCGTACGACCACCATAGAAAGCATCACGTGGGTTTTTAATGGCGTTTGTACAACCAACGGATGGTGTAAGACGCATGTTCGTAATTCTCTATTTTTGATTATATGTGATCGAAACTTACACTCCCACATCTCAATAACATCATATCCTAATTCTTTTAGTTTCTCCATTTTATCCACAGTAGCCTCTCGTCTTGTACTCAGTGTGTAGCCGGGATAATTGTGTAAAGGGTTGTCTCTGCCGTATTTGAAACAATTGGAGCAACCATAATAGTACCAACCGTGAAATTATAAGACCTGTTTTGTTTCAGAACAAAAGCCGTCGACTTTGAGACCGTGGATTATGATTTCTTGTTGTTTAGCAGCATGCATGATGTTAATTTGACGCTGCTTTGTTCCCACACAAGCCACATGAATAGCTATTTTAGACTGGTTATTGCGACACCTATAGCCACCTTTAGGGACAATCCCAATGGTATTTGGTTTAAGAAAATTGCGTCGATATACCTTGTTACAAGTTGAAGCAGTAGTGCACGCTTTTGTAAATGGCTACACGCCACTTGTTTCAAGCATTTGCTGTCTGAATTTTAGACATGCGGTAGTCAAAATTTCCACATTTGAAATACAGTAGTCGACTAGGTCGCGCTGCATCTCAAACCCGCCATCCTGGTGTTCTTAATACCACTTCATAAACGTTTCCCTGTCATTGGCTCATAAAATTCGATGGGAGGTAAAAGTCCCACATAATTTGCATTACTGGCGGTGTTAAACAGGTGAGGAAGATACCCCTTCTTAAAACTTTCTCCCAGTCCATACGCTTTAGGAAGTTTGGCTAGAGCCATTCGAAAATAATTAAGGGAGTCCAAAAACTGCACATTTTTCAACGTCAGTGATATTATCTTTGTTCCTCTCATGATGAGTTCGGCTTTAAATCTGTTTCTGTTAATATATAATTTAGACAGAATTGATGGTCAAATGCTTGTCCGTTATGAGCAATAACTACCAGGTGTTTGAACTTTTTTCTTGATGCTAAAATATATTTCATAAAATTACTAATGACGTTGTCCCTATATACAATCCGTCTATAACCACATTTCTGGCAAAAGTAAAGATGATCTTCATTTAAACATATATCACATCTAGAAGCTAATACACATAAGTTAGGTTCATGTAGGTGATCGCCGTTCTCTAATATTCTTTCTTGTCTCGTCTCTAAATCATAGAAAACAAAAAGAACACCTTTTAAATTTAACTTTCCGGTATCAGGTTTCATATAACAGAGCTGGTATTCTGGAACATGAGCGCAGCATATTTTACAATATACTTCGCCACAACTGTGCTCGCGATTATTTTTCACCGTTTTTGAGCATAGTGCCATAACTGTAAACAACAATTATGTAGTTTTTAAGATGCTCTTGAAATTGATGTAGTTCAGATATTCCACATCCTACTTCAGGAACAACTACACCGGAATCAAGACACAGTTGAACAGCTCTTTTGGTTTGTATTTTAGCAATGTCCCGCCGTAGTTTGGCACGATCTGGATCCTTATTTGCGGAAGCAATAGCCATCACTAAAGCTCGCAGTAACACACGTCTCATACCGTTCTCTTCGTTAAAAGTATTATAGTTTCTACCCCTCCCTCTACCCACTGGCATTCTTACCGATGTCACGCTAAGACAAAAATGTACTGCACCCTTCCGAATTGGATAGGTATATGTTGCTCATAACATCCCAAACCTCATCGTATGTGCGCTGTTCCACGGGGCGGAAGCGAACCCATCTATCTCCCTTCTGCAAATCCTTGGAGCAGAAACTAAACCCTACTTGATCACCAGCTGCAAGTCCTTCAGTGACGGTTTCTATCACTTGCCTGACAGCGTCTTTCATCCACGCCACAGGTTATTCGCCTTCGGGCAACGGCTTTATTTTGAATTTAAACGTACGTCCCATTAGTTAAAACGGCGGATTCTTTTTACAAAATCTCTGCTCGTAATAAATTTAGCCATTATTTGATCTTGTTTTGTAACAAAGTTCTTAAATAACAACCGATCAGGTTAGTTAAACAAATGACGTAATACTGATTAAGCGATCGCAAGATGTTCTCTTTTATAGTTTATGTACCCCAAAAAAAAACAAATCAGGTGATCACAATGCGAAACCTGTATAAACTTGTTTGTCACCGACTATGCGGTCCGATGACGCAATCATTATTAATATTATGTAGCTAGTATTGGTTATCGAGGTATGATCATTCGCAGTTTTTAAATAAAACTGTTAACCATTTCAAATTAACACAAAAACTTTAATCTTATCTCTATTTCATAATTATTGAAAATCGGTCGTGTGAACTTAAAAACCTAAATTGTTGGAGGTGCTGTAATAATGACAATAATTAGAATGCTTAACGTATTCGAATTCAGTAAAATATGTATTCTCCTACGCATTTAAACTATCTTCTAAAGGTCGCCGAAAGCATTGTCGCAGTTTTCAAACTAATAACAAAACGAAAATCTTATACAAACGTTACAATACGTATGAACGGACATTTGTGCATTTGACTGAAGAGAATATTCATGATTATAAAGCGTCTGAATTTGCAACGTATGATTATACGAAATGTAGGTTAAGGTCGGACACGTAAGTGGACACTGTACTCGCTAACAAAATGAATATCGACCATTATTATTTAATTTTTATTACCATTTTTGGAATCTTGTTGTGTTATATCGTAAATTAATTAACAAGGAATTAATTATCGATAGGTACTAGGTATCTATGAGACTGTTATATTACACTCGAAGTAAACTAAACTGAAAACCTCGTCAGTTATCCAAGGAAGGACGTTGACTCTTACTTGTTGATGATAGAACTCATTTATACGTAGTAGTATAATGTTTATTTATTGCAATATCAAACATTTAACCTAATGTAGAAAAATTATTAAATAATTACAAAAGAATATGGCCGATATTTATTTAATTATACTGAAAGTTTAAAATGGAATGTAAATCTTACCAAACACGTAAGTAGTGGAGTAAGGCCGGTCCTAATTTAAAACGTGTTCAGACGTATTTTCCATATGTAAAATACACGTGCACCGTTTTGAATTAGGATCGGCCTTATATACTTTTAATGTAAAATGTAAAAACATGAATTCTTGTATACTTTCAAATGTAAAATACTTGTGGGCACGTTTTGAATTAGGATCGGCTTTATATTACTTTCAATGAAACATACTTCAAAACACACGTATGTTGAAAAATGTAAGTGCAGAGAAAATGTGTGTAGATGTTTAGAATTTGGTTTTCTAGCGAGAAGTTATAAAGTATGCCAGATACAAAATATCGCATTCAAGTCAATTGTGTTTAATTAAAATGGATTCTGATTTATGTTTTTCATTTATGTTTAGAGGCTGCAAATACACATGGGCCAGTTTCAATTCAAAATGTGTTCACTCTTGTGATAGGTTGAAAAGTGGGTTGGCAAAGTACGCAGATGGTGGTAATCTGCTATATAAGGAGATTGCTCCTAATATTAATTTAATTAGTCGAAGTTTACTGCATATATTTACATACAAACATGTATATAATTGATATTCAGGGATTTAAATACAAGAAAAACGAGTTTGTGTGCAAAGAAATTGCGGTTTTGGACTTGTTGGAAGGTGTTGTTTGGCATCAAATTTTTAAACTGCCAATGCAGTCTAGTTGTTTTTGCCAAGATCATATAAAACATAACGACTGGGTGACAAGGAATATTCATGGTCTTTCTTGGGATGAATCTTCAACAGCTGGAATAGTGTTATCATATATAGCGCTTTATTTGAAGCAAATTATCCGACCCGGTGAAGAAGTATTTGTGAAGGGTCTAGAAAAGAAGAAATTGATTGAAACCTATCTAATGCAAAACGTTGTAACTGATTTGCTTGCAATAGGTTGTACTAAGCTATCGGAGTTAAAAATCAACAACCGTTTGAAATATAACATCCATTGTTGTAGACACAGCAATAATAATCTGCAATGTGCAAAACAAAATATCTAGTTGGTAAAAGAATGGCTTGATAATAATAAAAAACAATAGAAAGATTTTGTCTGTATTATTTATTTTAATATAATTTTACAATGTTAGCCGAAGCAAATTATCCGACCCGGTGAAGAAGTATGTGTGAAGGGTCTAGAAAAGAAGAACTGGATGGAAACCTATCTATTGCAAAATGTTATAGGCACGGCAATAATAGTCTGCAATGTGCAAAACAAAATACTTTGTTATTAAAAGAATGGTTTGATAATAATAAAAAACAATAGAAAAGATTGTGTCTGTATTATTATTGTAGTCAGTAAGAAATCTTTAATGCTGATGTCTGCAGAAAAAAACAATTAAACTCAGACACAACGAATGGGACTCTCAACCCTGAAAGCAATTATAATTGATCAACGCAAAAGCTCTTTGCTGGTTTTACAACATTTAGCAAATTGTACAGATATCTTGAAAAATTTGCCAAAGACAGACAGACAGATAGACAGATAGACAGACTGACTGCACCAATTTTCTCATTCTGGCTTTTAAAGAATAACAAGTCGTAGTTATTAAATCGCAAACTCAGTTTGTCTGCAAGAAATATATAAACGAGGATATTTATGAAATGCTCCAACTTCAAAAAACTAGAAATAAATCTATTGAAATATATATGCTAACGTTGCAATTGGTGGATCTGCTCACGGAGTAAACAATTTTTTCCAGCACTTCATTTGGATCGACTATGAACTACTCAATAATTTTAACCTAACCACTATCATTATTCTTTCCTGACAAGGGCAATTTTAAAAAAAGGTTTCATTTTTGATTTGTACTATAGAACACAACTACAACTTGACAATAAAAATTGAGCGATTATCACACACATATCTTGAGTATATATAAAGATATTAAACAACAAGAATAGCAGAAAATTTAACCCATGTCAGACACTTTTTTTTCTTGTCAACGATAGTCTAGTCTAATGCTTCTTCAGCATTTGCATTTCCATAGTTACGTACTGAAGGCAACTCTGCAATTTTAGATCACATGCATTTCTAATTTCAATTGCAAAAAATATGAAAGCATCTATTTGAAATGCATTTCTAACTTTAATCGCAAAAAATGAGAGCATCTATTCGAAATATGCACTCAGATTAAAAGTCAAAAATTGTTTTACACCGTTCTGTAAACTGAGATTACGTAGTTATTAAATCGGGAGTAATGTGAAATGAAACACAATGTATTTTACTTTATTGTAATTTATAAAATACATATATATATATATATATATATAATGTTATGTACTCTAGAATAAACATACTATAATTCACTTAAGTTCCCAAAGAACAGTTCTAACTCACTCCAACTCTGAACGGCGAAAAATATTGCATTATCAGTTCTATGAGCGCTGTCTTTTTCATCTTTGACGCGCGGTCGTTTCTGGTTGTTCTTCTTCTTCGTGTTCACTAAAAAAGATTCAAATGAATATTAGATCAAGTAAATGCATTAAGAAAATTAAATCTATATATTAAGTTAACAAATACATACTCTGTATTGGTGTCATCAGGTCGTACGTTGCAATTGGTGGATCTGCTCACGGCGTCAACGGTTTTTTTCTCCAGTACTTAATTTGGATTGACTATAAACTACTCATTAATTTTTAACCCAATCACTATCATTATTCTTTCCTGACAAGGACAATTTAAAAAAAAAAGATTTTTATTTTTGATTTGTTCTATAGAACACACAACTACAACTTGGCAATAAAGATTGAACGATTATCACACACATATCTTGAGTATATAAGGATATTAAATAACAAGAACAGCAGAAAATTCAACCCATGTAAGCAAGAATTTAATGCTAAGGTATTGTCTAGATAGCAATTGTAGAAATATGAAATTTACAGAAAATTTAATAAAGCCAGTCATGTATAATTTTTTTTAATTCTGACATCCACAGAAAAATAAAAAGCGAGAAATTTAATGCTAACATCAGCAGAATAATAAATAAATCCACTTAGTCAGCATTAATGGAAGGCCGGTCTGGCTTCAAAACGGTGCACGCGTATATACCATATTTTAAAATTAAAGTTGTCAATTGCAAAACAAAAAAATTAAATTTTACCTAGAAATCATTTGAAATATTTACTTTTTTTCGGTACAACTGAAAGAACTTGACTTTTATACATTTTTTAATCGATATCATAAATTTTTTTTCTATACTGTTGGTAAAATCTACGTGAAGAACTTATATTAAATAATAAACTGACCTGTTAGAAAAAAAATTAAAAATTTGCATCGTTTTCTGAAAAAATTCAGCTCTGTAATCTATTCTAATGAATAAAACAGTATGTAAGCGAATATAATTATACCTCAGCAGAAATAATGAATTAGATTCATTGTCTGAAAAAGATATTGCAATGAAGGCACATAATAAAAAACTTAAATTAGATTAATTTCGTTTTAGATTACTGCTTGCAAAATGTTTTTTTAATACTGGGTTTTTAAAAAAAAACATGAGTGCGTGTAAATTATTATATTTTTCTTTAGATTAATTTCGTTTAAAATAATGCAATGCAAATGGCCCTTAACTAGTAATATATATAGAATAAGTTTTAGATTACCGCTGACATAATTTATATGCATATATAGATAATTGTGTGTTTACACGATTCATGCCGCATAAGAAATTCTTTAATACTGGGTTTTTAAAAAAATCATGAGTGCGTGTAAATTATTAAACAACATTGACGGTTTTATGTCAAACATGATGTGTTTACTATTAAACAAAACAAAATTGTTCTTAATCCAAGTGATGATAAAAGAATTCTTAGTACCTCAACCACTGATACTAACTATTTACCTATTTTTGTAGTATTGATTACAAAAATTACATACGACAGCGAGTACTGTGTTAAAATTGTTTTCGTTGCAGAAGTAACTAATGTATTGATATACCAGTCACAATTACTGTATTAGTCGATTAAGGCATGAGTTAATTTTTTACTACGTTTCTTTTTTATTTGCTTAGGGCAACGCAGAAAAAGTTTGAATTGGCAACATTTTTTTATCATAAAATAAACCTTGATACAAAATCACATTCAGTTTTACTGAAAAGTAAATATTTCACATTGATATTTTCCCTAAATTTTTAGTTAAACAAAAAACGCATGAGTTTGATGTAGATTTTTTCTGGGATACTCAAATCTTTAGGGATTTTTTAATTGAAGCAACATTTTGGGAAAACTGTATCATTATTAAAATTTACTGGGATTAAATCCATCTCTTCCAATAAATTAAAAATTGCACTACGTATTTGTATTATGATAAAACTGCAGAATGTTTTCAGAGTTGCCTTCAGTATGTAAATATTGGAAATGCTTGCATAGCGAATTGCTTTGTCATAGTTACGTACTGAAGGCAACTCTTCAATTTTTTAGATCGCATGCACGATTCAAGCTTGAAAATCGTCTTGAATAAAAACGTAAATAAAAGCGATTTTTTTTAACAATTGCATTCAAAGCAATTCGCTATGCAATTATTTTGATTTGTATGCTAATTCATTTACAGTTGTTTTGCTTACGCGAGCAAGCATATTTTTTCCGTAAACTCAGCTGAATGAAAAATGATGTGAGATTGTTGTTATTGGAAATTAAAGTTCAGTATTAATTTTTCTGCGGATGAACGAGCTTTGTTCAGGCAAGATTTCGAATTTGCTTTATTTTTCTGAAAAATTGCAAATGTCTAATTTTATAGCATTTTGCTTACATCAGGACATATTTATGTATAAATAGTCAATAAATCTTTACAGATATTAATTATAAAGTAATTTAGCTAGTGACTGAAGTTAGTAGTGATATTTTAAGGTTAGCAGTGAAGTGTTACACTCGAAGGCAAATATAAACAATCATGATCTGCTTAAAGAGTGTGTTCAACGTTTGTTCCCGTTTCGGACTTTATAGCTATTCACATTTTGATTCAGTATTACGATACAATTCCAATTGCCAAGGTGCTGCAACAATAAATTAAATTACACGATGTTATTTCTATGATAAAAATTTGGTCTTTTATATAACCTTAATTAATACTTGTTTGAAATGAATGTCAATCGCTTTAAGTGAAAAAATAAGTTAGACAAACCGCTCATTTGGCGCTTTGTGAATTTATTCACACAGGTATAGAAAAATATTATAACACCGTACAGTTAGCAATCTCCTCTGATTTAATAAATTTTTTTCAGTTAAATGTGAAAATATTTACTTTTCAGTAAAACTGAATGTGATTTTGTGTCAAGGTTTATTTATTATAAAAAAATGTTGCCAATTCAAACTTTTTCTGCGTTGCCCTAAGCGAATTTAAAGAAACGTAGTAAAAAATTAACTCATATCTTAATCAACTAATACACTAATATTGACGGGTATTAAATATTATAACAAAAACTTTCAATCCTTAATGCAGACCTATAGCATAAACCATTATAACGTTTTTTTCTATAAAGAAAGCATGCATTGTGGAACGTGTAATTAGAACTTTAAAGGGAAAAATTTAAAGTAATATTGTGAAACAATACAACAATACGAGAATACAGTTCACAGTACTCGCTGTCGTATGCAATTTTTTGTAATCAATACTACAAAAATAGGCAATAGAAAAAAAGTCTATGATATCGATTTAAAAAATGTATAAAAGTCAAGTTCTTTCAGTATTACTGAAAAAAGTAAATATTTCAAATGATTTCTAGGTAAATTTAATTTTGTGGTTTTTGCAATTGACAACTTTAATTTTAAAATATGGTATATGTAGAGCTTTATTGACTATTTATACAAAAATATGTTCTGATGTAAGCAAAATAGCTACAAAATTAGACATTTGCAATTTTTTAGAAAAATAAAGCAAATTCGAAATCTTGCCTGAACAAAGCACGTTCATCAGCAGAAAAATTAATACTGAATTTTAATTTCCAATAACAACAATCACACATCATTTTTCATTCAGCTGAGTTTACGGAAAAAATATGCTTGCTCGCGTAAGCAAAACAACTGTAAATGAATTAGCATACAAATCAAAATAATTGCATAGCAAATTGCTTTGAATGCAATTGTTTAAAAAAAATCGCCGTTATTTACGTTTTTATTCAAGACGATTTTCAAGCTTGAATCGTGCATGCGAACTAAAAAATTGCAGAGTTGCCTTCAGTACGTAACTATGACAAACAATTCGCTATGCAAGCATTTCCAATATTTACATACTGAAGGCAACTCTGAAAACATTCTGCAGTTTTATCATAATACAAATACGTCGTGCAATTTTTAATTTATTGGAAGAGATGGATTTAATCCCAGTAAATTTTAATAATGATACAATTTTCCCAAAATGTTGCTTCAATTAAAAAATCCCTAAAGATTTGAGTATCCCAGAAAAAATCTACATCAAACTCATGCGTTTTTTGTTTAACTAAAAATTTAGGGAAAATATCAATTTGAAATATGTACTTTTCAGTAAAACTGAATGTGATTTTGTATCAAGGTTTATTTTATTATAAAAAAATGTTGCCAATTCAAACTTTCACTGCGTTGCCCTAAGCGAATAAAAAAGAAACGTAGTAAAAAATTAACCCATGCCTTAATCGACTAATACAGTAATATTGATGGGTATATCAATACATCAGTTACTTCTGCAACGAAAACAATTTTAACACAGTACTCGCTGTCGTATGTAATTTTTGTAATCAATACTACAAAAATAGGCAAATAGTTAGTATCAGTGGTTGAGGTACTAAGAATTCTTTTATCATCACTTGGATTAAGAACAATTTTGTTTTGATTAATAGTAAACACATCATGTTTGACATAAAACCGTCAATGTTGTTTAATAATTTACACGCACTCATGGTTTTTTTAAAAACCCAGTATTAAAGAATTTCTTATGCGGCATGGATCGTTTAAACACACAATTATCTATATATGCATATAAATTATGTCAGCGGTAATCTAAAACTTATTCTATATATATTACTAGTTAAGGGCCATTTGCATTGCATTATTTTAAACGAAATTAATCTAAAGAAAAATATAATAATTTACACGCACTCATGTTTTTTTTTAAAAACCCAGTATTAGAAAAACATTTTGCAAGCAGTAATCTAAAACGAAATTAATCTAATTTAGGTTTTTTATTATGTGCCTTCATTGCAATATCTTTTTCAGACAATGAATTTAATTCATTATTTCTGCTGAGGTATAATTATATTCGCTTACATACTGTTTTATTCATTAGAATAAATTACAGAGCTGAATTTTTTCAGAAAACGATGCAAATTTTTAATTTTTTTTCTAACAGGTCAGTTTATTATTTAATATAAGTTCTTCACGTAGATTTTACCAACAGTATAGAAAAAAAATTTATGATATCGATTAAAAAATGTATAAAAGTCAAGTTCTTTCAGTTGTACTGAAAAAAAGTAAATATTTCAAATGATTTCTAGGTAAAATTTAATTTTTTGTTTTGCAATTGACAACTTTAATTTTAAAATATGGTATATACGCGTGCACCGTTTCGAAGCCAGACCGGTTTTCTAATAATGCTGACTAAGTGGATTTATTTATTATTCTGCTGATGTTAGCATTAAATTTCTCGCTTTTTATTTTTCTGTAGATGTCAGCATTAAAAAAATTTATACATGACTGGCTTTATTAAATTTTCTGTAAATTTCATATTTCTACAATTGCTATCTAGACAATACCTTAGCATTAAATTCTTGCTTACATGGGTTGAATTTTCTGCTGTTCTTGTTGTTTAATATCCTTATATACTCAAGATATGTGTGTGATAATCGTTCAATCTTTATTGCCAAGTTGTAGTTGTGTGTTCTATAGAACAAATCAAAAATAAAAATCTTTTTTTTTTAAATTGTCCTTGTCAGGAAAGAATAATGATAGTGTTTGGGTTATTGAGTAGTTTATAGTCAATCCAAATTAAGTACTGGAGAAAAAAATCGTTGACGCCGTGAGCAGATCCACCAATTGCAACGTACGACCTGATGACACCAATACAGAGTATGTATTCGTTAGCTTAATATATAGATTTAATTTTCTTAATGCATTTACTTGATCTAATTCATTTGAATCTTTTTTAGTGAACACGAAGAAGAAGAACAACCAGAAACGACCGCGCGTCAAAGATGAAAAAGACAGCGCTCATAGAACTGATAATGCAATATTTTTTGCCGTTCAGAGTTGGAGTGAGTTAGAACTGTTCTTTGGGAACTTAAGTGAATTATAGTATGTTTATTCTAGAGTACATAACATTATATATATATATATATATATATATATATATGTATTTTATAAATTACAATAAAGAAAAATACATTGTGTGTTTCATTTCACATTACTCCCGATTTAATAACTACGTAATCTCAGTTTACAGAACGGTGTAAAACAATTTTGACTTTTAATCTGAGTGCATATTTCGAATAGATGCTCTCATTTTTTGCGATTAAAGTTAGAAATGCATTTCAAATAGATGCTTTTATATTTTTTGCAATTGAAATTAGAAATGCATGTGATCTAAAATTGCAGAGTTGCCTTCAGTACGTAACTATGGAAATGCAAATGCTGAAGAAGCATTAGACTAGACTATCGTTGACAAGAAAAAAAGCTGTCTGACATGGGTTGAATTTTCTGCTGTTCTTGTTGTTTAATATCTTTATATATACTCAAGATATGTGTGTGATAATCGCTCAATCTTTATTGTCAAGTTGTAGTTGTGTTCTATAGTACAAATCAAAAATGAAAACTTTTTTAAAATTGCCCTTGTCAGGAAAGAATAATGATAGTGGTTAGGTTAAAATTATTAAGTAGTTTATAGTCTATCCAAATGAAGTGCTGGAAAAATTGTTTACTCCGTGAGCAGATCCACCAATTGCAACGTTAGCATATATTTCAATAGATTTATTTCTAGTTTTTTTGAAGTTGGAGCATTTCATAAATTTCCTCGTTTATATATTTCTTGCAGATAAACTGAGTTCGCGATTTAATAACTACGACTTGTTATTCTTTAAAAGCGAGAATGAGAAAATTGGTGCAGTCAGTCTGTCTATCTGTCTGTCTATCTTTGGCAAATTTTTCGAGATATCTGTACAATTTGTTAAATGTTGTAAAACCAGCAAAGAGCTATTGCGTTGATCAATTATAATTGCTTTCAGGGTTGAGAGTCCCATTCGTTCTGTCTGAGTTTAATTGTTTTTTCTGCAGACATCAGCATTAAAGATTTCTTACTGACTACAATAATAATACAGACACAATCTTTTCTATTGTTTTTTATTACTATCAAACCATTCTTTTAATAACAAAGTATTTTGTTTTGCACATTGCAGACTATTATTGCCGTGCCTATAACATTTTGCAATAGATAGGTTTCCATCCATTTCTTCTTTTCTAGTCCCTTCACACACACTTCTTCACCGGGTCGGATAATTTGCTTCGGCTAACATTGTAAAATTATATTAAAATAAATAATACAGACAAAATCTTTCTATTGTTTTTTATTATTATCAAGCCATTCTTTTAATAACAAGGTATTTTGTTTTGCGCATTGCAAATTGTTATTGCTGTGTCTACAACAATGGATGTTATATTTTAAACGTTTGTTGATTTTTAACTCCGATAGCTTAAGACAACCTAGTGCAAGCATATCAGTTACAACGTTTTGCATTAGATAGGTTTCAATCAATTTCTTTTTTTCTAGATCCTTCACAAATACTTCTTCACCGGGTCGGATAATTTGCTTTAAATAAAGCGCTATATATGTTAACACCATTCCAGACGTTGAAGATTCATCCCAAGAAAGACCATGATCATTCCTTGTCACCCAGTCGTTATGTTTTATATGATCTTGGCTCAAACAACTAGACTGCATTGGCAGTTTAAAAATTTGATGCCAAACAACACCTTCCAACAAGTCCAAAACCGCAATTTCTTTGCACACAAACTCGTTTTTCTTGTATTTAAATCCTTGAATATCAATTATATACATGTTTGTATGTAAATATATGCAGTAAACTTCGACTAATTAAATTAATATTAGGAGCAATCTCCTTATATAGCAGATTACCACCATCTGCGTACTTTGCCAACCCACTTTTCAACCTATCACAAGAGTGAACACATTTTGAATTGAAACCGGCCCATGTGTATTTGCAGCCTCTAAACATAAATAAAAAACATAAATCAGAATCCACTTTAATTAAACACAATTGACTTAAATGCGATATTTTGCATCTGTCATACTTTATAACTTCTCGCTAGAAAACCAAATTCAAAACATCTACACACATTTTCTCTGCACTTACATTTTTCAACATACGTGTGTTTTGAAGTATGTATGTTCCATTGAAAGTAATATAAAGCCGGTCTGACTTCAAAACATGCTCACAAGTATTTTACATTAAAAGTATATAAGGCCGATCCTAATTCAAAACGGTGCACGTGTATTTTACATATGGAAAATACGTCTAAACACGTTTCGAATTAGGACCGGCCTTACCCCACTACTCACGTATATTCTAATAGCTTTTTTAATTGTCGTTAAATACGTCAATATACGGATGTAATTAGAATGGCTGTACCCCAGAATAAGTACAATCTCATTGTTAATCATGCGAATTTTACCCAAAAAAGGTTTTTATATTTAAATTAGAACTAGACACACGTTTATGCTAATGTTCAAAAATAAATTAAATTGTTTATGTGCTCGTACTACATTACTAAGAGAGGCAATGTACTTATATCGACCAACTCTGTGGCCTAGTGGTTAGAGTACTTGCTTTGCATGCAGGCGGCCCGTGTTCGAATCGCACTTCAGTTAACCTTTTTTTCTGCTAGAGCTGTGTAGCTATGTCGTCAGCGGAGGTAAAGGGGTTAACGGTGACGTTAATAATAAAATTCATTATATAACAATTAATTATTGATTATTGATTAATATCGATAATTACCCTAAAATATTTTCAGCAGGGGGTCTGCGTGGACCACACCCCGGAAGCCGGCAAACATCAAAAGACCACGCCCCTCAAAAGAATTTTCCCACGGTATCGAAATTTTCACAAGTATTTCCCACACGAAAGTCGCTACGCCACCCCCAAAATTGTCCAAAAAATTTGGTGTATGACCCGCCTCCAAAAAAAAATTTGGGAGTATGGCCCACCCTAACCCTCAAAAATTACTAGGACTCCCGAAAATTTTGGGAGTATGGCCCACCCGGAAGCGGCAAACATCAAAGGACCACGCCCTTCAAAGGAATTTTCCCACGATCTTCAACATTTTCCCAGGCTCAAGTGACCCCATACCTACTTACCGCCATACCAGAATTTCTTTCCTCTGATCCTCTATGACTTACCCTAAAGTCTCCACTCCAAAATTTCCCGTCTCTGGCCACCGAACTTCGCTGATCCCTATAATGTCTAGGACTAACCTATGCATTTCAATTTTTAAGTTCTCTAGCTTACCTACTTGCTACATACTTTTGACATTCCACACTCCGACTCGCAGAATGTTCCAGATTCTTTTTCTAAATTTTCCGGTTACATCCTCCAAAGCAGTTCTCTTTCGGAGATCCGAATGGGGGGCTACTTTACCTTCGGAATCTTTTACACCAGAGAATACCATCATCTTAATTACAATTTAAGTACTCTGTGTACTTGAGAGATAATGTGATGGTTTTCCGTTGCCCTCCGCATCGCAGTAGTGTGTTTTAGAATGTCATATCGACCCTTATGGTCTCTGCCAATCTAAGTATCGAAAGAGCCGCTGCTATCTTTCGGAGACCTGTCTTAGTCTGGTTCCTCATTAAAGACCTTACTACTTTGGTTGAACCTGTAATTTGGATCTGTAGGTCACTGGAAAGCGGAAGCCATTCCAGCCGGCCTAGTAATCTAGAACTTCTTTAAGGTGCAGGTCCATGGAAAATTCTTATAACAACTGTTTTTGTCTTACAGCAAAAATTTATTAATTTAGAATCACACTTCTGCGAGTGTATAATATCGTTTGTCACTTCCATTTTTGCTTTTTCAATCAGAAATATATATCCGTTCTGCTCTTACATATTACGGAGCCCTTGTACCGTAAAAAATTGGCCATCTGTGTACAGCATTGTATTAAAACCAACTACTAATATTGCTTTGTAAATGTTTGACACTGATTTGTTCAATGCAGTCTGTTATAGAACGCTTTATTAAGATGTACATTTATTAGCATATATCGGCATGCAGATGTATCAAAGATTGAAACAAACCGAAATATCGCACTAAACGTATGTTTTATATTGTAATGTACTCATACTACCTACCTTTGCGTTAGTTCACTGCAAAAAACAATATTTCTTATAGATATTTTACCTCGCATTCACTTTAAGAACTTACCAAAGATAATACGTTCTGAGTTCCTTTTTTTCTACTGATAGATAGTACTGAATTGTGAACCACTACTAGTCATATACAATAGCGATTGCTCAGAGATTTTGAACATCTTTCTGAAACATTTTGAATATATTCTTGGCCAATGATAAGAAAAATTCAAAATTTACAAACCGTATAATTACACATACATCTTCATCTGCTTCTGTGGGTCACATAAAATTATAAAATCCAAACTTCTAAATTTTAATGGTAAAAATAGTACGTTTTGTATAGAGTTAAAATTGCAGTAAAACTTTTATCGTTTGGTTAAAAAGCTATCGTATGTTAAATGGTATAATTTATGTCCTTGAAGTTAGTTTATATTCTAACATATTTTACTCTGCTAAAATAAAACTGTTTAAAAAAATTAGAACAGTTTTTCTTAACTTACCCATATTCTTAAAAGTAGAACATACAATTTTTCTTTACTTTAGACGTTTCCACGTTCTTTAAACGTGCTTATTTTATAACGATGGTGTCTCAAATATATTATTCTTATCCATGAACTTCACATTTTTCTGCATAGGCACAGTTTTTTGAATGCATGCTCGATTCCAGACAGTAGTAAAAAAGAATCTATCCATTAGCCATTCTTTTGAAACATTCTTTTCGAGCTGAATGTCAATTAGTTCCTCTGTTACGGGTGAAATAAGCGTTAAAAAAATCAAATTTTGATTTGGCCTGAAGGGGTGGAGACACTGTAACAATATAAGGGTATGTCGGTTAACTGCAGTGGTGCGGAATGAGTTCCTATGGATCAAAAAGAAAGGAAAAAGAAAAATTAAAGAATACAGAATTTGTAAATAGTAAGACTTAAAATACAAAAATTGTACATTATTTTAACACTTACCCTAAAAGATCTTCCGACTGTCAAAATTGAAGGGCGCCAAACAGGACTCGAAAATTTGACCAGGTATTGCTAAACTAAATCCTAAAGAAGCTCTTAAAACTGAAATCTAAGCCATCTACAAAACTATTCTCTGCTTCAAATTTTCCCTGCTTTCATATTTAACTAAAAGACATTAATAAATCCTAAACTATAGGCAATGTCGTTTGTAGAAACCAAAAAAAAATAGTGAAATATCAACTTTGTGTAATATCACCGTCCTTTCCACAATACTTTACACCTACATACATATTCTAAACTAACAACGTTATCTTTAAATTTAATAACTATTCGTCCCCTTTGATAAATCATTAATCAATTTAAATTAATCAGTGTAGTGTTCAATTAGTGTCCTACGTCGAAAACATCAAACATATTTACGTCTAAACCCACATATAAATTATACCTATAATGTTACTAAGAGCTTGATTCATCGAATTTAAGGTTCGAAGTATCCAGATCGTAACAGCTCCTATTTTGTTAATAACATACTTCTTCTTTCCATTTTTAGAACAGCAGCTGCAACAGGACCCCAAAATTCCAATTTAATGGCGGATGAACAATTTCAATTTCACTCCTAATAAACGATCATAACGACACTAATTCCACAGGCAGGATTATTGAAAATGCTTTGCCGAGCGCGAGCGTAGTTTACAGAATTTGTCGTATGCCGCGTTTCTATCCTGCTAAGCTGTGTTCTGTTCAATTTTCTACAATTCTCTCGCCTCACTACATTTTTAAATTCTAAACTAACATACCCTAGCTTTTTACTCTCAGAACTTACCTTGTTCACGGCCTCACACAGAACGGCTCTTCCTTCCCCCGTCTGTAATTGCACATTCTCGTATCCTAACATAATTGATGTTTTCTGGTACAATGTGTGGAGTTTATTCTCTGCTTACTTCAGTAATTCTCATATTTACACTCTATTGCAATGTATATATCTGAACAAAATGTATATTAAAGTGCTTGTCATATTTCGACGTTTGCTTGGTGGTTTATTAATATCATCGACCTTTCATTCTTACCATACAATGTATTTAAAAGAATAACTTTGTACTTTCCTATTTCAATCATCCTAATAGCAACAAAAATTGAAACATCCTGACTAATTAAGAATGATGATTTACCAAAACTTTTATACAAAGGCATCTATATATTTTGGCCCTTTAACATTAAATTTTATTTTTTTCATATCTAATTTATTATTAGGGTGACGCATAATGTTACACCTTGTGTGTTAATAGGTAAATCCTATATGGAACTGGCACTTATTTATATGAAAAAGCGAAATGACTGTTAATTGAGTGTCGTCAACATAAGTGTAGCAAAATACCCTTAGAGCCCAAAGCCTGACGCACGTAACTTATCAAATAGAGCATTGGTTAATAAATTTTAATGCAAAAATTCCGTACTAAATATACAATGGATATGCTAAGTAAATTAATTTAAAGGAAAAACAATAAATTCAATAGCTTAACAATTTCCGCTAAAACTGCTCCAAAAATTTGTATAAATAAGAATTTTGTAGATTATTTTGAGTACAAACAATTCTCTTCGGTTTTGCCAAATTTTGAACCATCCGAAATTTCAAAGATGAAGTTAGCGACCTGATAGGTTTAATTAGCTATACATTTTTAAAAAAAATTAAAGATGCTCCGCCATCCTCCTCGATGCAACTTGTTAGCCGTCTTCACAATCATCGTTCTCAAAACCTTTAATTCATTCTAGTTAAGAAGGTAGTAGATGGCGCTTGCACTTTAGTTTGACTTGCACTGCTCAAATAATTAAATTAGTTGCAAAATTAAAAAATTTACCAGCATCAGTTGTATATTTACTATTTTACGTAGTGGTGTTTTTCAACAATGCAAATGATTGACTCACATACTGAATGTTAGCTAATTTAAATTTTTAAGTGATGTATTATTGCATTCAAGTAACATTATATTAATGCAAAACAATTATACAAGTAAATTTATTGATCTCTCAAAGTGCACGCTTTTTAAAGATGTATTTTCATATTAACAGCAGACTAATTAGTATTAGTTTGGTATTAAGTTTCAGAAGAACAAATTAGAATTTGAAATTAAATTAAGCTTAAGACTTGGACGAAACATAACCTTTAGTTAACAATTATGATGTTAAATAAACCACAAGCAACTATCTGAAGATATTAGAATGCTTTAATAAAATACTGTCAGTTGAATTTTTTTTCGAATGATTGTAAGTTTGTTTTACAATCATCATCATCATTTTGTTATCGACCTTACTTAAGGTCGGTTTGACGCAGCTCTAACTTCTTTTCTATTCTGTGCTAATCTAAAAAGCTCTACATACCTAAATTTCTAATAATTGACTAATATAGTTTGGTCTAGGTTGTTATCGTTCGGTTTTGTTCGATGGGGGCGGCGTCTGTAATTAAGTAGGCTGGACTTAGTTCATTGTTTAATAAACATAAGAAAAAGTCATTATAAATCCAAAATAAACATAATTGTAAAAGTGAAATTAAACGGTTTCAATTGTTAGGATGTCTGCACCATTTAGTAAGGTGTGTAGGTCTTCGGAAGGCTTCGACTTTCTTCGGGAAGCTTCGGACGTTGCTTCAGAGGCCCCGTGGGAACTTAACAGTGAAGATTAAGACATATATACAGGCCGGCGAGGTCCAGACATCTTCGGTGGTGTTCGGTCCTCGTCGGTAATCTTCGTGTGTTTGGTGGTGGGTAGCAATTACGTTAAAGCAATTATGAACTGAAAATTATATACACTTAAAAACTACTATTTACAAATATATACAAAAGCAAAGGGTCAGAAGGTATTCGGCGTCTTCTGGAATCTTCGACGGCGTCGTGGGGTTGATGCTTCTACGGGGATGACGTCCCTGTGGTAGAGCTTGACGGGTGTAATCACAATAACGACGTCGGTGCAGTATGGAATGGAGCTGAGCGTTCGTACGTGCTTGTTAATTGTGTGTTAATAAATTACGGCGACGGCCTCCAGGTACGGCGGCGGTTAGGGTAACGTGTAAGGCAGGACGCAGGCTATGGTGAGCACTGCGCTTAGGATTATTTGGAAAGGTCTGCAGACTATGAGGAGCACTGCAGGTGGAGGAGGTGAACCCCAGGCTATGATGAGCACTAGGACTGATTTATGCAGAAATCAAATTCGTATTTATAGTCTTTAGGTCTCTATCCATCGTGTGTTGAAAAACGCTTATCAGAAAGTTAACCAATGAATTACTTTGTTAGTTTTAGATTGTAAATTTTGATTATTCAAAATTTGAAAAATGTTGGTTTCCTAATTCTTGGTAAAAGTTGTTCTGTGTTCAGCACGTGTACTCTGATATAGTCAAACTTACGTTTCGCTATCCGCTCAGTGCATTGCATGCGATCATGAGTGTAATATTCCCCCTCGCTGAAGATGGAAGCGTAGCTATGTTGTTGTGAAGAAGCGGAAGGGCTTTGTGGTTGAAGTATCTACGTTTGCGTTTTGTGCGGCGGCGTCGGACTTCACCATGATCGTCAGCTGCTTGCGGTTGAAAGGGCGCCTCTTCTTCGGACGTCCGTCCATAGGCACTCCTTTCTGTTTGTGCGCGTTGCACAATATTCGGCAGGTCGACACGGGCTGTTTGGTTAGCTCGTGGTCTGCGTGTTTCTACGTTCAGTGATAATGGGCTGGTGCCGGTGGCGGCAGTAGGCGGTGCTGATCCATTCATCACTGGAGGGAATTCTTCCCAACGGCGGCTGAGCGAGAATTCGTCTGTGAACTGCGTAGTTGCAGTTGGTTGGACGGCGACGGGCGTCACCGTCGTGTAGCGGCGTTGGACCCTTCTGAGGTCGTTCGCTGTTTGTTGCGATTGGAAGGGCACTTTTTCATGAGACATCCATCCATAGGTGTTCCTTCCTGTTTGTGCGCTTTGCACAATATTAGGCTGCTCGACACGGGCTGTGTAGTTAGCTCGTGCTCTGCATGCTTCTGCGTTCAGTGATAATGGGCTGGTGCCGGTGGCGGCAGTAAGCGGTGCGGACCCATTGATCACTGGTGGGAATCCTTCCCGAAGGCTGCTGGGCAAAGATTCGTCTGCGAGCTGCTTAGCTGCAGTCGGTGTGGCGGTGACGGGCGTCACCGTCGTGTGGCGGCGTTGGACCCTTCTGTGGTCGCTTGCTGCTTGTTGCGAGTGAAAGGGCACCTCTTCTTGGGACATCCATCCGTAGGTATTCCTTTCTGTCTCTATGTTCAGTGAGAATGGGCTGATGCCGTTGGCGGCAGTAGGCGGTGCGGACCCATTGATCACTGGTGGGAATCCTTCCCAAAGGCTGCTGGCCAAGGATTCATCTGTGAACTGCGTAGCTGCAGTTGGTGTGGCGGTGGCGGGCGTCACCGTCGTGTGGCGGCGTTGGACCTTGCTGTGGTCGTTTGCTGCTTGTTGAAAGGGCACCTCTTCTTGGGACATCCGTCCGTAGGTATACCTTTCTGTCTGTGCGCATTGCACAGTATTAGGCAGATTGACACGGGCTGTGTGGGTTGCTCGTGGTCTGCATGTCTGTAGCCATGGTTCGCCGGGAATGACATCCTCAGCGAGGTCTGCGACTACCAAGAATGTGATGGGGATCCTTGGTAGTGGGTCATCGTCGGCGGTGTTTAGTTGTGCCAGTTCGTTGCGCCCGACCGGCCTGTAGCCTGGCGTGGCTCGGTCGGGATGCTGTTTTCCGAGTCCTTGGTTGTACTGCTGTACGTATCCAAAAGAATCTTCGGAACTCGCTATAGGTGGGCCGGAACACGGCATACGGTTTCCACCATGTACCTGCTTGGCCTCGGAATCGTGCAGTTGTTGTAGGTACATCCGCATTCATTGTTTCCATCTGCTGGAGGAATGTAGGTTTCTCTGCCACGGGGGTGGCTGTGGTGGCCATTTCGTTGATTGGTATTGTTGAGCGCCACTGGGTTGTTGCAGTCCCAGAACTGTTGATTGAGTGGTCTCCTGGGTTGGAGGCGGCTGGTTGGTGTCCGGCTGGACGTTGGAAGTGGCTTGAGTCTTCGTCTCGGGCGTGCTGGTGGTCCTTGCAAGCGCGTTGTTTGCAAAATCTTCTTATGAAGACGGCCCAGACACGTTGGGCGACATTTGTTATCGTTCGGTTTTGTTCGATGGGGGCGGCGTCTGTAAGTAAGTAGGCTGGACTTAGTTCATTGTTTAATAAACATAAGAAAAAGTCATTATAAATCCAAAATAAACATAATTGTAAAAGTGAAATTAAACGGTTTCAATTGTTAGGATGTCTTCAGGTGATTTCCTGGGGCGGTGGAGCCAGGAGTAACTGTATGCACCATTTAGTAAGGTGTGTAGGTCTTCGGAAGGCTTCGACTTTCTTCGGGAAGCTTCGGACGTTGCTTCAGAGGCCCCGTGGGAACTTAACACTGAAGATTAAGACATATATACAGGTCGGCGAGGTCCAGACATCTTCGATGGTGTTCGGTCCTCGTCGGTAATCTTCGTGTGTTTGGTAGTGGGTAGCAATTACGTTAAAGCAATTATGAACTGAAAATTATATACACTTAAAAACTACTATTTACAAATATATACAAAAGCAAAGGGTCAGAAGGTATTCGGCGTCTTCTGGAATCTTCGACGGCGTCGTGGGGTTGATGCTTCTACGGGGATGACGTCCCTGTGGTAGAGCTTGACGGGTGTAATCACAATAACGACGTCGGTGCAGTATGGAATGGAGCTGAGCGTTCGTACGTGCTTGTTAATTGTGTGTTAATAAATTACGGCGACGGCCTCCAGGTACGGCGGCGGTTAGGGTAACGTGTAATGCAGGACGCAGGCTATGGTGAGCACTGCGCTTAGGATTATTTGGAAAGGTCTGCAGACTATGAGGAGCACTGCAGGTGGAGGAGGTGAACCCCAGGCTATGATGAGCACTAGGACTGATTTATGCAGAAATCAAATTCGTATTTATAGTCTTTAGGTCTCTATCCATCGTGTGTTGAAAAACGCTTATCAGAAAGTTAACCAATGAATTACTTTGTTAGTTTTAGATTGTAAATTTTGATTATTCAAAATTTGAAAAATGTTGGTTTCCTAATTCTTGGTAAAAGTTGTTCTGTGTTCAGCACGTGTACTCTGATATAGTCAAACTTACGTTTCGCTGTCCGCTCAGTGCATTGCATGCGATCATGAGTGTAATAAGGTCTTCCTATATCCTTTTTCTTATTCAGCTGGCTCTACATAGATATTAGCAACCTGATGGTTGTTAAAGAACTCTAACATGTTTAAATGATTACCATTTATAAGGAAATGAAATATAACCTGGTCATCCGCTTCAAAAAAGGAAAAGTGTTAAATTATATGTTATGGTAAGGTTTAAGCAACGAATCGCTGCCAACATGCCAGACCGCTACCTAATTGTGAGTTATGTCTTGGTGACGTTTACTAAATTATATGTTATGGTAAGGTTTAAGCAACGAAACGCTACCAACATGCCAGACCGCTACCTAATTGTGAGTTATGTCCCAGAATACAATACCAGAAGCGACACTCTGTCGGCGCTTTTGATATTCATGTTCAAAACTAGATAACCTTGGCAAAAATCGGCCATGTTCTTGGTGGTTATTTTGGCGCAAAGTTTGAATTACTTCTTTGTAAACATAACCTCAATTTTCTTCTAATTCCTTTATTTAATTTATATATTTACTGAATAATATTAAATAGAGCACGAGGATCACATACTATATTGTTTACTAGATACATTAAATCTCATAGTAAAAATATTGTGATTTATGGAGTTCTTTAAATGACTCATTTCTTCAAGTTTTTAGTATTTTGTATCAAGCAACGCTAATTAAAAGCAGTTGTCAAAAAACCACAAGAAAGTACCTCAATTATCAAGTAACAAAAGTAAATAACCACCAGGAACATGGCCGAAATGGGACATGCGCACAAAAATTCAAGATTGAGAGTGTCGTTCTGGTATTGTATTCTGAAGTTATGTCATGGTGACGTTTATTAAATTATATGTTATGGTAAGGCTTAAGCAACGAAACGCCACCAACATGCCAGACCGCTAACTAATTGTGAGTTATGTCATGGTGACCTTTATTAAATTATATGTTAAGGTAAGGCGTAAGCAACGAAACGCTACCAACATGCCAGACCGCTAACTAATTGTGAGTTATGTCATGGTAACATTTAGTTAACTGATTTTTTTTTTGTTTTCAAACTTACTTAAAGTCGGTTTGACGCAGCTCTAAATTCTTGTCTATTCTGAGCTAGTCTAAAAAGGTCTGCATACCCTTCACAACCTAAATCTCTAATAATTTGACTAATATAGCTTTGTCTAGGCCTTTCTACTCTATTTTTATTTGGTAGTCTATAATCTAAGACTTTATTAAATAGTCCCTCATGTCTTAACTGGTGCCCTATCATTCTATCTCTCCGGACCTTCAATTGTTTCCACATACAGGGGTCCTCACCTATCCTTCTATAAACTTTCTTGTTTGTTACTCTATCTGTCCAACTAATCTTTAACATTCTCCTATAACACCAAGTTTCAAAAGTTTCTATCTTTTTCTTATCTACTTCTTTAATTGTCCAAGTCTCACTACCGTATAGTAGAACGCTCCATACGTACGACTTTAAGAAACTTTTTCTATTATCTAAACTAATACTATTAGCTATTAGTAAGTTTTTCTTTTCTAAAAACATTTTTCTAGCTTGAGCTATTCTAGCTACTATATCCCTTCTGCTACGTCCATCCTTTGTAATTATACTACCTAAATAGCAAAATTCATCTACCTCCTCTAACTCGGTATTACCTATTTTTAATTTTGGTTTAGAACTAGGCTGTAACTCACTTGTCATTATCTTTGTCTTTACTGAGTTAATTCTCATACTATAGTTACTCTGTAGTATCTCATCTAAAATATTTAAAAACTCGCCTCTTTTCTAGACTCTGCTATAATGGCTATATCATCTGCAAAACGTAACATGTCTATTTTCTGTCCCTGTACACTGATACCTATCTCTTTTCTCTCTCTAGCTAAGTTTAAAGCTTCCTCAATATAAACATTAAAATCAAGGAGACAGTATACAACCCTGTCTAACACCATTTCTAATCTTAGCTTCCTTTTCTATTTCATCAAATCTAATTACTACGCTTTGGTTTTTATATAGACTGTAAATAATTTTTCTATCCCTATGAGAGATTCCTATTTTTCGTAAAACCCTGAACATAACAATCCAATTAACCCTATCAAATGCTTTTTCTAAATCTACAAACGCAAAATGAGTCTTTTTGTTTTTTTTGTAACCTTTTTTCGATAATTACCCTAATCATTAGTATCGGTTCTCTAGTCCCTCTGTCTTTACGAAAACCATATTGGTCTTCGTCTAAATTATTCTCAGTCAAAGCTTCTACTCTATTTTTAATTATTATTGTTAGTCAGTTCCTGACTTTTTTGGGATTGGGATAATAATTTTTTTTTTGAAATCTATTGGAACCTTACCTGTGTCATATATTACTTTTACTAGTTCATATAATCTGTCTAAAGTTTTCTGACTTGCATATTTTATTAATTCTGCGGGAATATCGTCTATCCCTGGCGCTTTATTTGGTTTAAGATTCCGAACAGCTGTATCAAATTCCTCTCTTAAAATTGAGAACTCTATTTCTACATCCTCTTCTTGGTCGTTCTCTAACTCATCCATATCGTCTCACTTATATAAATCTTCTAAATATCTTTTCCATCTATCTGCTACCTCAACTTTATTTATTAGAAGCTCATTATTCTTGTCTCTAATACCATTATATTTTTTCCTATCTTCCCCAAAAAACTTTTTAACTGCCCTGTAAGCCGTCTGTCTTATCTACTCTCAAATCATCTTGTATTCTCTTACAATTCTCCTCCATCTATTTATTTCTAGTTTTTCTACACTCATGTACTATATTATTTCTAACTGTATTATATTTTTGCTACTTTCACTATTCACCTCTCTGAAAGGCTTAAGCTTTCTTCTATTCTCTATTAAATGTAATATCTCCTTTGTTACCCAGGGTTTTCTCGCTTCTATTTTTTTCTTACCTATAGTCTGTGTTGCTGTATCATATACAGTCAGTTTTATTTCTTTCTATCTATTTTCTACGTTCCCTCCTACAGCTATCTCTTTGCTCTTATTATCTAATACTTGTTTATATTCCTCTTTTACCCTACTATCATTAAGCTTACCTAGATCCCATCCCTCTCTTTTAACCTTTCTCAATTTTTTGAATTTTAGTTTACACTTTATTTTAACTAAGTTATGATCGCTATCTATGTCAACCCCTGGATAACTACGGCAGTTTTTAACTTGGTTTCTAAATCTTTGTTTAACTAAAATATAATCTATTTGGTATCTAGCCCTATCACCTGGTGCTTTCCAGGTATATCTTCTCCTAACATGTTGTTCGAATAGGGTGTTTACAGTTACTAATTTATGTTCCTGGCAAAACTCAACTAATATTTCTTCTCTATCATTTCGTCTGCTATACCCAAATTTTCCTACCATTTTTCCCTCACTACCTTCTCCCACTGACACATTAAAATCGCCCATAACTATTAAATTCTCAACTCCTTTTACTATTCTCACTATACTATTTATATCTTCGTATACCTTTTCTACTTCCTCATCCTCGTACTGAGTTGTTGGCATGTAAACCTGTACTAAAACAGTGTCTGTGGGTTTTGTACTCAATCTAACCATAATTATTCTATCACTAAATTGTAAGTACTCTTTAACTTTACGCCCTAATCTTTTACCTAACACTATTCCTACCCCTGCCTGCCCATTAGTTGAAGAAGTTGTAATTATTCTATAATTATCTTTCCAAAAGTCATTACTATCTGGCCATCCCACATCACTAATACCTAAAATGTCAAGCTTTTCCTTTCTCATTTCGACTAATAAATTCGTTAACTTATCTACTCTAAGTAATGACCTTACATTCCAATTCCCTATCACTAAATCGAGCTGTTGTTTTATATTCTTACGATGACGACTCCCAAGTACTCCCTCCCGGAGATCCGAATGAGAGAGTATTTTACCTCCGGACAAGAATTTTACTTGTGAGCTGTCCATCATGTGTATTTCGTGTTTTAGGCCACGTACACCTGGGAAATATTGTGGTAGGCTCCCATATCTTTCCACAACGCAGTTTTTAAAGATTTTAGCAGAAAGCCGTATCCGTCACGGCCAACCCCCAACAAGCTTGTAAATGATTGAGGATCGCCCGAGACCAACCGACCCTCCTCCAATATCTTTTAGCCAGCAAGGCTGCTGCCCCTTGCTGCGCCTTTTAATCGCCTTTTACGATAAGCAGGCTTACTATAGTAGTATTCTTTATCCCCTACCATACAATGCCAGTGACGTATGTATATATTACTTTTAATGATTGAAATAAAAGCAATGCATCGATATTTATGTAGATTTTTATTTATATCTTTTGCAATATTAAGGTTTTTGAAAAAATATATTCAGGAACACTGTTTTAAAATATATCAAGCGTTATAAAACTTTATTTTCTAACTGTTTAGTTTAAGTTTAACTATAATATTAAAATATGGAGCAATAAGTAAGCTATTTTTAACTAAACCCATTACAAAATATAAAAACAATGGTATAATAAAAAGAAATTTATAGTTCATGTATGTCCATATTATCTCCAGAGGTATCTTCGTTGTCTGTTGTACTTTCAGATGCAACACATATGACGATTTCTTGGAGAATTTCATCAGCTATGCTATCCAATTTCCACATCCTTTCTTTTTCCTCAATTATATGGTTAATACAATTTAGATAATGTTTTTGATCTATGGCTGCAATCCTTTCATCCATAAGCATCTTTAAAAGTAGAATTAGTGATAGCTACATGTTACTTTACTTTAGCCCAAATCAGCTTAATTGGATTTTAATTGTTGTAGTATGGGAGTAACCTTAATACAATTTTGTGAGAGCCTTTCACAATTTCGACCACAACATAAGGTGTGGGATGAACCACAAAGGGTTGCCTTACTAAGGCCAATAGTTCAACTTTTAATAGTTCTTTAGTAACTTCAATGTGCTTTGCTTTTAACTAATTATAAATTTGTTCCTTTTGCCAGTTTTGATTTGGAACCTTTTCGGTTTTGGCTCTATGATAAGGAGCATTATCAAGCAAGATTATACTGCCATTATCAAGAAGAGGTAATACACTTTTAACCAAGTTGTAAACACTTTAACATCATGTATTCGTGATGATCTCCTAAAATGATAAATATAAATCTAAGGTCTTCATCAGGTGTTTATTGTGTTAATATGCTACCTGTTTTCTTAGATTGAAAGTCTAAATACCTACAATTGACAAATTCCATATAACTACCCATGTGCGCCACAATTAACCTTTTGCCCTTGCCATAGGATCTTGTATGCTAGTCGATAAAGCTTCTATTAATGCATGTCTTCTTGTTTTTACAATGGTGTCGTGCCATACCTCGTTCTTTACATGTCAAGCATTCACCCCATTTTATCAAAATAATAAATTCTATTGCCTTCAGCTCTATAGCCTTTAATAGCAGTTAACTATTTTCTTCGCCACAACACAATTTCAGGGTTTTCAATTAAAATCGTTTTTCGGCTATGCTTCTCATATTTAAAACCCAATTCATCATTATCCGATATAGTAGTGTACGACTGTAGTTTGGTAAAGAATCATCATTGTTTACTTCTTGCAATACTTTCTCCTAATTTGGTAATGCATGGTCAGGCCTTCGAATCACACATCTTTCTAATTCTTCGAGCTCCTCGTAGATTGATGTACGACACCCTGGTAGTTTTTGGCGAAGAAGCAGTACCAGTAGTTTTCATTTCTTTCACAATATTCGACATTGATCGAAAACTTAAACCCACTTTTAACGCAGTTTGCTTTACAGCTTCAGTTTTGGATGCATTTGTGGAATTTTTCAAATATACATTATAAGCAATTAGCTTTTGCCCACTTATCACATGCTTACCCTTCGGATTTTTGGTGGGTTGGTGAAGCATAATTATGTATATAAAGCCTGAAAATAAGCATTATATGCGTAATGAGAAATTCTTACCTTATTATAAGACACTGTAGGTTACAGCTCTCTCATGAGCTGTTTTGATACTAATTATAAAATCAACAAAAATTAATTAATAAAACCGAATAAAATTCTAAACGCAAGTGAATAACAAAATGCAATAAATAACAAAAACAAAAATATGCAAAGGCAATTCCAAATGTCAAAATATCAATTGTCAAGTTGATATTTAAACAACCATCACATACATACAGGTATTATTTACTTGGCTCATCCATTCAATAATAAGAATCGATACAACTCAATCTTATCTTTTTCTTCAGTACCTTGTTAGCTGGAATGGCCTATAGTTTGGCATATTATCACAAAGAAGTTGAAACGTGTTGTGAATTCTGTCTACTAATTCTTTTGTTGTGACTGATCTCTGCGCCATACACAAATGGAATTAAAATAACCCCATACAAAAACAAATGCATTGATTTAAAATCCAACGAATAACCAGGCCATTGAATCAATTAATTTCTTCTAATCTAGCGGTTGTAGTAGTTTAGATTTAAAAACTATGTATTGATACGTCTAAATAGAGCGGAAGTCCCGTCATGCTTGGAAATAATAGTTTAGCGGGTACGAACTGGCACATCATCCAATAATGTTCGCAGCTTCCTCTCTAAAAATGCTTTGTAGTCCTCATTATTCAGAATTTTGTCAAAAATGTGAAGTCCAACCAAAAAGTTTCCGATTAGTCCTACCTATACATTGACAGAAAAACGATGCTGAAGACATGTTTCGGTACCTGCATGCCGTGAATTGTTTAAGCTATCACTGGTAAAAGTATCTTCATTGAAGAAGAAAATTTCTCATATTTTGTGTAGATTTGCGTTCAGCTACTCACCGAACCAAGATCGTGGGATGCAGGCAACAGGAAGCAGATTGTGCACCTTTTAGTAGTTACTGATGCAATGTATATTCTTGCGAAATTGCTGAAACGCTCGACTTTTTGTGACCCGTTGCGTTATTCGCCTGAAACTTTTTGTTGGATCGTTAGCAATGCATAGCAATATTGGTCACGTTTGATCTGAATATTTGTAAAACTGCGATGTGTCTACACTTGTTGGAAGGTTTTGTTGCATGACATGCGACGTAATGGAAAACGTCACTGATATTCTATCGTTGCAGCCGGTGAACTGCCTTTCAATTATCCACAAACAAACACCACATCTGCGTATTTAGTGGTAGAAATCGGATAGGAGTAATGAGATACAAAAGATAACTACAACAAATTAACTGATATAAGTTAATTTTGATTTAAATGACTGACTTAAATCAAAGCCATAGCAACAATGATCATATTTCAAATTACTAGACCGTATTTGAAAATTTAGAAATAAACTAAAGCCGGTCAGCAACTTTGATCTAAGAATTTTCAAAACGCCAAAGTAAAAGGTACTCACTTTACTGTTAGAACTGATTATGCCGTCCTTACCTGGTTAAATAACTTGAAATAGTCCACAGGATGTTTAGCTCGTTAAACTTACGTATATCTCAATCTACCTTCACTATTCGTCATAAACCTGGAAAATTAAATATCGCACCTGATGCTTTCTCTCGTGATCTCGCCTCATTAAATCTTTTTAACCTAACCTCTGATGCTTGGTATTCCAGTATGTAACAGAGAAGTTTTAAACACCTCAAACAATTTCCCATTTCCGTGTCATCAGTAATGGACTTTATAAATTCGTTTCCTCTTCTTCACGAAAGTCTTTAAATATTCTCGAACGGAAATTAGTCGTTTCAACTGCTAACCGTACGATGTGTTAAAAATGTACCACGATCACCCTATTATTTAGGTGCTATATATATATATATATATATATATATATATATATATATATATTTGCTGTGTTACTCGCTCAGCCCCTACGATTGGGTGCATAAATTGCTGTGTTAAGCCTTGTTATTCTCGCCCCACGAATTGGGCGTACATAATTTATGCTGTGATAACCTTTGGTACTCTCTCACAGCCCTTTATACCACTCAAACACTTGTGAAAATGTTAATTTATAATTTTCTTTTGCCTCGACTAGCTGATTCAATTAAGTAAAGCACTTCTATAATACACAGTATTTACAACTTCTTTAACTATCTTCTCTTTTTTTATATCATATACATCTGTCAAATTGTTACAAAATCAAGCCAGCAAAACGAGATTTTATTACCTTTAAAGACTTATTGAAACGTTTCAAGCTGTCTGTAACTTTTCATAAAATTTTCGCAAGAAATCCTTAATTTGTTGGCTTTTACACTTTAAATTATGATTGAGATAAAACAGTTTAAAATAAATCATATCAAAAATATTTGAAATAAAACAGTTTCAAAAGTAAGTCATATCAAAATCTCTAACCTGAATTATTTTCATTGGGTGCTCCTAAGAATTGAAGTCGATATCCAAATCGTTATTGGTGCGTTTATTTCAATAAAAGATTTTTCATTTCCTCAATAGAGTATTCATCATCAATTTGCTTGAACAGACAGCATTCTCCAAAATTGTATTTTTATCGTAGTGGCTCGTAATTTAAAATTCTACAGGAATCGTAACATTATTTTACTTGTAATTTAGGATTGTAATTTATATCGTAATTGAGATGGTGTTTGCGATGGTAGTTGAGATGGTAAATTCAGATTTACATTTCGAGAGGAATTTAGAAGGACATTCAGATCGACATTCAGAGCCCTGTTTTATTTATCATTAGAAATGTTATAATTTCCTAAATCTTATTTACTTACGTCTCAGAAATACGGCACAATTTTTACAATTCTACACTTTATAATTTCACTGTTAACAAATATTTATTATTCACGTAAATATTTGGCACTTTCAATTATAGTCACTGCCCAGTTTCAAAGTATACTAACTTGATATTCAATTCTCCAGATATTTATAAGATCGTCCCACTCTTGTTTGTGATTGGCTGGCTTTACGTGCTAGGCGAGGTCAAGTATATTATCACTTGTTATGTTTTGGAAAATTTACCAATTGTATGTATTTTAATTGCCTGACGCGGTGCTTGAAGTCACGTAATTCAATTGTTATAAGTTATTTTTACTTCAGGAATCCCAGTAACTTCGTACATATCGAGCACGTAGTCTTGTTTGTTAGCTTTATTCTAATCTAAACTGAATAAATTTGGTATTTGTTTATTTCCCAATAAATTGGATTTTAGAACAACTGTGATTTTCTTAGATCACGTACGCTTTTAAATAAAGCATAATTTATGCGTGCGTTTACGATAATATCTTTACACACTTTATGAATGTTTATCTAGGCACTTCATGCAGGTTTTTTACTGATTTAATTTTAATGCGTTTCGTTACCTTTTTAAATTCTAATCTCTGCTAGTAGCTACACTTGGATATGTGTTTTAATTGTTTGTACTGCTATATACAGTGTGCTCGCAACTAATAATTTTTATAATAACCTATTTACTCTCCTAATATCTATAATTTTGTGCTTCTGTTGGTTGGGAGTTTCCCTTGCTTATTCTACGACCCCAATGACTTAACCTACCCCTAAATTAACCCTATAATTACAGCAATATATATATATATATATATATATATATACGACGTGTGGGAGAAAAGTAATAAAACTGATTTTTTATCTACCAAAGTTTCATTTATTTTTAAACAACAATATTGTTCCATTCAAAGTAGTTCTCTTCGGCAGCTATACACCGGTGGAGTTGTTGTTCCCATTTTTGATAGTAGCGGCCGATAGGCTTCAACTAATAGGACCTTTAATATGTCGGTTACATTTTTTTATGTTCTCCAGAATTCTCAAATGACGTCCTTTTCGGTAAAAAAAAGAAGTCACAAGGACTCGGATCAGGTGAATAGGGGGGCTGTGAAACCATAGGAATACCTTTCGAAACCAAAAATTCCGTAATAGAATTGGATGTATGACATGGGGCGTTGTCGTGATGCAGCATCCACTCGTCTGCAATGTCCCGGCTCACTTGATTCAAACTTTTCCCGAGCCTTTCACGGACATCTTTGTAAAACACTTGGTTGACAGTTTGTCCTGTAGGAACAAATTTTTTATGCACAATAATCCTACAGTCAAAAAAAGCAACTCAGCATTGTTTTGAACTTAGATTTGCTCATTTGAGCTTTTTTCGGTCGCCAAGGTGTCTCAGTGAGTAACTCCGCACTTTGTCGCTATGTCTCAGGATCATACCCAAAAATCCAGGATTCGTCACCTGCGATAAAACGACTGAACCATTCGGGGTCATTGGCAATCCTCTCAAGAAAATTAACGCACACGTAACTTCGATTGTCTATCTGATCAACTATGAGGTTTTTCGGCACCATTTTGGCACAAACGTTTCGCATTTGCAAATCTTCGGTTAAAATTTGATGTACTGTGAAAGTGTTTAAGGTTAACAGGTCACATATCATCCTTATTGTTAAATATTGGACTGATGTCACAACAGCACGTTCGACGTGTAATCCAATAAATTTTAATAGAGAACCAATTAGGCTAGTTCAAACAAACCTTTCAATTGAACAGTTTACTAAATTTTACGGGGACGGAAAATTGAATCCGAAGATATTTCTGAAAAATTTTAAAATGTTGATACAGGGATCTACAGATGAATTATAAAAATTAAATTTAATCAAAGTAATGCTGAGGGGAAATGCTGAAAAGTGGTACAATTTAGTTGAGAGTGAAATAGAAACATTTGAACAGTTTGAAAGCAAATTTTTACGTCAATTCTGGAGTGAGAATCAGCAAGATAGGATTCGGAATGACCTAAGTATGGGAAGATACGATTCGGAGAAAGGAATAACGCGGGAATTATATGCGATTGAAAAATTTACTGTAGCGAAGCAATTGGATCCTCCTTTAGAAGATAAAATTATTATAAGATATTTAGCAGGTCATTTTAACGCTGAAGTGAAGCGATACGTAACGACGCAGAATATAGTAGATAGAGATACGTTTATTGATTATTTGCAGAGATATGATGATTTGGAATTTGATTATGAAATGGAAAATAATGTTACGGATCGACGCACAAATTTTATAAGGCATACTGAGACTCTGAATAATTATCGAAGGAACAATTACCATTATGATCGTGGAAGAAATTTTAATAGGGGGAACTATGGCAATTTTAATAATGATTTTAGGCAAAACAGGAATACTGGTCAGATACCAAGGCGACAGATAGAGAGAACGAATCATGAAGGAAATTATAATGGTAGAGGAATAAATAGGCAGGAAAATGATGATCGACGGACGCAAGCTAGAAATATTAATAATATGGAAATAAGGAATATGAATCGCACTGATACAGGGATAATGAGTCAGTCAGGACCTTCAACGCGAAATCAGGAATTTTGAGTACGGACGAACCAAGGAAAATTCTACAAATTAACGGATATGAACACCAGCGCGAGTTTATTAAACATGAAATGGATTAGGAAGATTTGAAAGGAACTTATTACCAATAATTAATTTAAAGGTGGAAGATAAAATAGTTAAAGTGTTAATTGATACTGGAGCAGAGGCATCACTTGTTGCGGAAGAATTTGTTAAACGAGAGAAATTGGGGGATAAAGCGATACCTATAACAAGGTGTAATTTGGTGGCACCAAATAATAAGAGATTTAGTGTGATAAATGAAATGGTAATTCTGAGATGTGAAATGGGAGATGAAATATGGGAAAATGATTTTATGGTAGTACCTCGACTGGAGATAGATGTTATATCTGGGATGAATATAATAGATAAGTTGGGGTTGAAGATAAATGCGGAATGCAAAGAGATTGAGTGTAATGGTAAATATATTAAATGGTATGAAGAGGGGAATATTGAAATAGAAGACGACTGCGTGAATATTAATCAGTTTAGTGATGAGATAAATAATGGGGGTAATGAAAATGAAGATATTAAGTGTCCAGATGATTTAAGAAATAGGGTGAATATATTATTGAATAAGCATTCAGAATTAATTGGGTCGAAGCCGAGAATTGCCACGGGTTATGTGCACAAGTTGGAAATAATAAATAAGGAATCGTTTAACACTAAAATATAACCTATTCCAGTAGTATATAGTGAAGAAAAAAATTGAAGAAATGTTACGTGAAGGTATTATAGAAAGCTCCAGTATGAATTTTGTGAATTCATTAGTAGTCGTCGTGAAGAAAAGTGATAATACTATTAAGTTGTGTATAGACACAAGTGAAATTAATAAGCGAACGAAGCCGCAATACAATTGTCCAGCAAAGCTAGATAGAATATTAGGGAGAATAGGTAATAGAAAAATTTATAGCAGATTATATTTAAAAAGTTTATTTTGTTTGATTCCATTAGCACGAGAATCAAGGAAGTATACGGGTTTTTCGGTAGAAGGAAAGTTGTACCAATTTAGGATGGTCCCGGTTGGTTTGTTTTCGAGTACGGATGCATTAGAGAATGTAATAAAGAATATTTTGGGACCGTATGAGGAATTTAGTATCCACTATATGGATGAAGTATTGATATTTAGTGATAGTGTAGAGGAACACTACGTACAGTTAGATAGGATATTGTTAGAGCTGAATATAGCTGGTTTGATTTTTGATTTAAGAAAGTGTGAATTTTTTCAAAGTAGGGTTAAATTTTTAGGATATAGGATACACAATAAGAGTAGAATTAGGAAATACGAGTTAAAAGGACCCCGATTTAAAAGTAGGACTAGGAAACATGAATTAAAAGGACCCAGATTCAAGAGTGATAAGGGGGAAGTTAGAAATAAATTTAATTGACCCATGCAAAGAAACATGAATAGATGAATAAAATGTAAAATAAATTGATGAATAGGTATACATAGAAAAATAGAATAGGATTTAAATATAAGAATAGGTATAGGTATGAATAGTGTAGTATAATAGGACATAGGTATGAGATAAATAAAATGTAAATATGGGACTAATAAAGGAAAAGTTAGATCTTTAAAATGGAAATAAAAATAGAACAATTTTATACCAATGTGAGTTTAAGCTCACGTTGGGCGCCAAAAAAAAGACATTGTTATAAAGTTTTATATTTTAATTTGGGGGAATTATGCTGTGATAAGGGGTTGTTTAAGGGTGTACTTTATAGTAAAGGTCATTTAAAAATGAGAAATTACCATAGGCAGCAGAAAACTGCATTTATTTAGTAAAAGAATTGAGAAATGGAGATAGTTTGTAAATAGTAAGTAGTCAACACCCTGTATATAAGGTATAAATAGTTTTAAGCGACGCAAATAAACATAGGAAGACGCATAGTTAGCGTAGAAACCAAAAACACATTCATTAGGTAAATAGAAAATATTTAGTACCCTGTAAATAAAGTTTTAGTTAATTTAGATAAGGCAAATAAAGATATTTTTCAGTGGAAGCACGCGTATATTTATATGTATACATAATAAAGTGTAATTAGACACGTATTCAAAAGAGTTCCAAACAATTAGATTAATACGGAGATAAAAATAGAGCTTCAGGAAACATAAATATAAATGCGTACAAATAGTCAACCATTTTGGATAAAGAAAGAAGATTAAAAATTGCGTGAATAACAGGCAGATATGAAAATTAAAAGTCGAATTGCATCAGTTGTTTATGGAAAAGCAATTAGATTGCTCAAAACACCGCGTGTTTGATAACGAAGACAGCTGCGACCAGATCACAATTATGGGGAAGCATAGAAAATTACATCAGAAACTACTTTGAATGTAATTATTTGATTGGTTATAAATGAGCGACGAGTTTCTAGACCATACCCACTCACGGAGTAGGCGAGAAAAGATATATTAACAGGTACAGTGATAACAAAGTCAGTTTACAACTCAACAAAGGCCGAGGTGCGCCGCTATGAAATAAAGTGATACGTAATAATAATAACTCAAAGTGAAAAATTGCAAAAGTGCTAAAATGAAAATTACGACTGCCAATTAAACGGCTTCTAAGTCCGGGGAAACAGATTTCGAGTACGGGGAGAAAAATTCAATCTTCGAGTCAGGGGACAATGATAATACAAATGTAACTTCGAGTACGTAGAGAATAAATGGGAAAATAAATGATGATAATCCAATTCTAAGTTTGGGGAAATTGACGAGAATAAGAAGTAATAAGTCTGAAAAAAACGACAATAAATTGGGGTGCATAAGTTAATAATGGTAGTCCAGAGGGTGATGGCAATAATTTAAATGCAATGGTTCAAGCGTGTGGATAGATAATATTTCAAATGGGCATGTATTAATCCTGAATTGGGGAAAGATAATTTTTATTCAAATGGATGCGTCAATGCGAAGAAAATAGACCAGGTCAGATTTTTAGTTATGACATTTTATTTTTCTATATTTTTATTTTGAATATTGAATTTGCTTAATATAATATGAATGTAAAAGTCAACAAAAAAGAGGATTTGAAAACGTATAAAGTGCGTGATATGATAACAGGTTTAGAACGTTCTACACTTCGTTTATAAAGATAATAGGTTTTTTGGTGACTTTGGGTTTTGAATAAAAAGTATATGATTTTTAATAAATGAGATTTATAACATTAATTAATTGAAAAGTGTATTTCAAATAATTTACAAAAGCTGTACATAATATTGGTTTCATTATATAAAATCGAATTACCTGAATTTTATAATTCCAAATAAATGCTAGTCGAGGTCATAAGATAAAGTCAATGGGAGTAATTTGATAATTTAAACAGTTCAAGGAGGAGCTACAAGTTGAATAGGAAATTTTATAACGAGGAAGGCGGTAACGTATCAAATTTTGTTATTGGTAGACAAGGTTGGTTCAAGATAAAATCCAGTTAAGTTTCTGGAGGGAATTTATAGCAATATTAATAAGACGGCCCAACGTCGGAGGAGATAATTACAATTCTTGTTTATTCATAGCATAAATAATATGGTCGCCCAAATGATGGGGCGCGAATAATTTAGAGGGACATAGCAATAATAATATAACAGCCAAACGAAGGGGCACGAGAATTCCAGTAGTATCATAGCAATATATATATATATATATATATATATATATATATATATATATATAATATATATATAATTGGTCTGCCTTTGAACGTTCTGTTTATCGTTATGTTAGAAACTGTAAAGTTTGTTGTGCACAGAAAACTTCGCAAGAAGCCCGACTTGGTTCAATGGATAAATTTAAAAAGTTTTTTATTCAAGTTAGTTCCTCTAGATCTACTAGAACCACTCCCTCGTTTAGAAAAGGCAATCAATATTTGTTTGTAGAAACAGATTGGTTTTCTAAATTGCTTCTCGTACAACTTTTGACTTACGTAATATATGCTGCAATAATAAAATTTTTAGAACAACAAATGCTTCTTATCTTTGGTATTCTTCAAATTATTCTCTGCTACAACGGTCCCCAATTTATTTCTAACGGGTTTCAAAACTTTGTGACAAGTTATAAGGTTTGATATAACGTTAAATATCACCCTCAAGTAAATCCTACCAAAAGAGTTAATTGTGTCATCAATACGTCTATCGCGTCTTATATAGATTCTGACCACGTCAAATGGGACGGAAATATCTTTAAAATTATACAAGCATTAAGTACTCCTAAGCATGAAGCCTCACAATTTTTGCCATAATTTTTGGTTTTTGTGAGATACCCTTGTTAGTGGTAATTGTTATGGTTCTCTTCCGTACGAAAATGACGTAATTGAATTTGATAAAAGAGTATGTTCAAAACCGAAGTCAACTATCGTTGTCTTCTATTTTTACCAATGTTAGAAAACAAAGTATTTCAAATTTATGGAAAAAAGTAGGAAACGCCACAACCTTAGTAAAAAAGATATTTGCATTATCTTGAGTGAACGAGTAAGCAAATAAACCCGTCTTATTTGTGCAATTGAAACGCTTTCTGCAAAATTAGCTCCAAAATTAATATTATACGAAATATTTCTCGTAGTCTCTCCATTAATTTATAAGTTACAATATGCTAACGGTATATTTTAAGGACGACAAAATTTAAAAATATAAAACTTTTTCTTTTACTCCTAATGATTAATAGGAGTATTACTTCGCTTTTATCTTTATCTAAATATATCTTGTTCTCTCTAAATAGTATATAGATTGAATTTCTATCTTTTGAATTTATCTTGTAATATATAAATATATTTTACCTCTGGGGCCTTAATCATATAAAAACTTCTCGTTCGCCAGATACCTCATGCTTTTCAAAATCCCATTAAGTTTTCTCATTTCTATTTTTCAAAATTTATTTGTCATTACCCTTAAATATTTTTCTTTTTCTTCGAGTTTCCTCTTCTATTTCCAATCATTCTGTGTCATACTATTTACCGCCTTTTTATTGTGATTGACAAATTTCCGGATTGAACAACTCAATGAATCTTTAGGACTTGACTAACTGATGTAGCGTGAATGCCTCGCTCTTGGACACACATGGTGCTTGCGAACTATCCCTGTTGTAAAAAGTTGATTTACACAGTTGCGACTACGAGAAATATATATTCGATGTGTTTTCTTCCTAAAATATCTCATTCATTTTTACAATTTACTGCCGCCTTTTGTAATTTTTATCGTATCCACGTTTGTTTCTCGGTATATTGAAAAATGTTCTACCTCTATTGTTGAATAAAGGCCTATCACTTAATTAGTTCTGTATGTCTGTTTTAGCTACCGTTTATGAAACTATCGGGAGGCTACATTAAAGTTAGTCGTTTTAACTTTTGTCTGACTTTCTTACCTTGCATGTGATTTTCCAATGCTCCACCCGAAGGTACTACATTGGCCAGAAAGCGAGTTTTTTTTTACCTGAAAAATTTGGAATTTTGCCGAACCCTTGCTGGTTCAAGCAAGGTAGGGATCTTTAACGTGCGTGACAACACTCACGCACGGGACCTCCGTTTTACCTCTCATCCGAACAAGAGTGTATTTTTGTGAAAAATACTCGCCTAACATTTTTCAAGCGGACCGTATCGGGAATCAAATCCGGGACCTTGGGTGTAGTAGTCACACTGACTTTCTTACCGCAATGGATACGCGCGCTAGGAAGATAATTTGTCTAGGTCTCATATGAAGTTCAATTGTATTTATTTAATGACGTGTTACTAATAATCGTTTTATTTTGTTTGGTAACGAATTAGATGGTCCCTTAGACTGATCTGTTTTAACAAGGACATTCACTATTTTCTACCCTTTTTGAGGATGTTTCTTGAAAGATTTTGCTTTTTCGTATCCCTCTATCTCAGTTTCAGCCTTACCCTTTTTATAATGGAACTATCATTGACCTGAGATAACCGTCTATCACATAAGAGTTGTTCTCTCCCACTCTCGGCTGCTAGCTACATTTGAGCAGTGCTTTAGTGTTTTACTATCCACCTGTCTTTCTATCGTCTTTGCTCAATGTGAACTCTTCTTATTCTCTCTTCCATTTCGTTGCTACAAAGCTCCAAATTTCCCTACTCCCTCTTTACTTTCGCTATTTTTTTCTATTTTCTCCTTTTTTTTCCAAGTTGCTGCTTAGTTTGGACAGTCTGTAGTTCACGACATGGGTTATGAGTGTGAAGTCCTACGTCTGTCTGACTATGTATCGGCATTACGCTAAAGCCGTTGGCAGTGTAATTTGTTGTTGCATTCGCATTCTACCTAGTTCGACATGCCGTTCTTGCAAACGGGTGGTATATTACTTATCTGTACGGAGGGGCTTACCAAGAGTAGTGTCTGGAAATCATAAGTTGCTGTTAGTTATTTTTTTTTATAAACTTCTTTGAGACTTCCTCTTACCTAATTGATGTTTTGAAATTTTGATATTTTTGATCTATGGTAGGAAGTATGTGTAAGTGAAAAAAGCATAACCTGCCTATTTTGGTAGGGTAGAAATAAGAAACTTATCGTTAATCGAGCATCATTGGCCAATTTATTAACGTAAACGTTTTTAGTATCCAAACTTATTTTGTTTTTTACCTTACTATTAGGCCAGTTTTAATTTGTTTGAGTTAAAAGGATACGTTAAAGGTATTTAAAAAATTTGTACGCACTTATATTCAATGTGAAAAAGGTTAATCTTGTATTTAGAATTTTATTGTTAAAATTAGGTGTTAGTTTTAAGAATTAAGTCTCATACACCCAGACTAATTTTGTGAGGTTGATGCGGACGCAATTATGACTTCTGGGTGCATATTGACGTACCTGATGAAGGGTGGTTTATTGTTCCTTTTCCTGGTAGGGCAAAAATTCCTTTGGTTTAAAACCCAAGTAGCGACTAAATACATTACGGAGTATCTAAGTTTTTCGTGTGCATGAGCTTTTTTACAATGATACTTTTTGTTTCTATGTTCTTTTATTTTTAGAGCTTTACCGTGATTATTACGTTATAAAATCGTTCCCAATTTATTTTTGTAGATTATTAATATAGGTTATTATGAATAATGGGCAACATAGATGTAGTAAAGTGCTTTTTTGTAACTGTTTTTATGTCGCGAGGAAAGGATCTATACACCTTTTCCGCGGTTTGTCATGGTAACACAACGTTTTTTGATTAGTCACGTCACGTGGAAGGAAGGGTTACGCTTAAGTATCTGGTGACCATCATCACTTTTCTGGGGACAATTCTCGGATTCTCGGAAGTGGACATTACTTTTTATCTTTAACTACTGGTGCAGTAGTGCATTATTTATGAATGCTGACCAGAAAGTACTGAGCCCTTAAATTATATACACGATTATAATTTTAAGATTAACCATTTTTGAAATTAGCCGAATACTCGCATCAAGTACTTGAGTTGTAAAGTCTTGCATAAGAAAATTCATACCCAACAATATTCAATAGGTGTAAATATTTTTCATAAGTTTCATTACAATTAATATACCAGAGGTAATCTCTTGCTCTGCTTTACAAAAAATATTAATCACTTTTATAATAATTATTTAAGTAAAATTGTACATATTTTGTAAAAATATATATATATATATATATATATATATATATATAAACCCTTATAATATTCCCGTTTTAAGTATTTTAAACTTTAAATTACAAATTTCATTTGGAAACATTTATTATTCTCTGGGTGGTACGACAAAAACAAATTTTAAACGTTTAACGACTTGGAGGGGCGTAACTTCCTCCACGTAATTAATTAAATAAGCGGGTGGATTAAACAATTTAGTGTAAAGAAATTATCAGGATACAATATTGCGGGACTAAATTGGAAAGCGATAAGGCGGTTGTAATCTGGCTGTCTTGTACAAGTTACAGTATAAATGTTTAATGTTAATTAAGTGCACAAATTCATATAAACAAAGTCAAAAGCTCACCAGAACTTCTTGGCATTCGGTGCTATAGGTGATTTCAGCACGCACAATCCACGATTAACACACAGTTGCGGTTTATGTTATATTTATAAGCGGTAAAACAAAAGTTTAGGCACTTCTTGAGTACTCTGCGGTCACACACGATCCACGTTTTCTATATTAATGCACTCTTGCGAACCAAGTGTTCGTTACAAGATAAATTTGGTTCTATTTATCGCGTACTATCAGTGTTTATTTCGAATACACAACGATACTTTTGGCGCGAACTAAGGCACTTATAATTTAACCATAAGTCGCCGAACCATACTCCCCGCCTTGAAAGTAGGAAACTTCCAAAGGAATGGAAAGGAATGGAACCCCGCCTTGAAAGTAGGAAACCTTCAAAGGAATGGAACAAAATAAAATAAAAAAAAAATTAAAAAAAACTCAGTGCTTGCTCAATACACAAGTAGTACAAGAGTTTATGTAAGCGGTAAAGCATAATGCTATTAAACTAAACCTTTATAAGCGGATGAATAAATGCGGTTGAAGAAATGCGGGTAAGTAAAATAATATTTAATTATTGGGTAGGCAACGGGCAAAGTTTCACAATTGCTCGTTTAAAGGAACTGTTTTTTGTTTTGACAATGGCAACTCTAACAACGCCATCTCGGCCTGGATAAACTTCCTGGATCATACCTAAGGGCCATCGCAGCGGGGGAGTATCGTCTTGATTAATAAGAACTATAGTCCCTACCTTGATGGGATTACTAGAAGTGCACCACTTTTGACGACTTTGTAGCGTATGCAAGTAGTCTGTCTTCCATTTTTTCCAATAAGATCTTACTAATATATCTAATAATTTTTTGCGATTGACCAAGTTAATATTTTCACTTGGTAAATCAAAGGCGGGTAAACATTGTAAGGGCGTAGACATTAAAAATGAGCAGGTGTGAGAACCTCAGGGTGAGGGTCTGATGATAATAGACAAAGAGGTCTGGAATTTAACAGACATTCTATTTGAGTAAGGACAGTCAGTAACTCTTCATATGATAATAGTTGACTTCCAATTACTCGAAATAGATGCGTCTTGCAACTCTTTATATTTGACTCCACATACCTCCAAAATGAGGGGCTCGTGGAGGAATCATTTTCCACTCAATACGGTGAATTGCAAGTTCATTTTTAAAGCGGTTTGATAATTTGCGGATGCCAAAACGTATATAATTCCTCTAATTGTGTCTTGGCACCAATAAAATTTGTCCCGTTGTCCGAATATAAACAAGCAACAGGACCGCGGCGTGATATAAATCTTTTCAAGGCGGCCAGAAAACAATCAGAAGACAAGTCGGAGACTAATTCTATGTGTATCGCCTTAGTGGTCAGACACAAAAAGACAAATGTAGGCCTTCTGTGATCGAAAACCTCGCCGTCGCGTTAGCGTAATTTTAATTGGACCTGCATAATCGACGCCAGTATGTACAAATGCCTTTGTTTCTTGTACTCGACATAAAGGCAGATCAGCCATTTTTGGTACGGGATGAACAGGCGATAAACGAAAACAGGAGTTACATTGGTATACTCGTTTTCTAACAATACTTCTAGCGGAAAATATCCAAAAACGTTGTCGTAAAATGGACATCAACAAATTTGGACCCGTATGACAATTTACTTTATGATAATAATCGATAATGAGACTAACGATATGATCATTTTTTGGCAATAAAGCGGGATGCTTAGTTTCAAAAAGGAGATCGGAATTAGATAATCGTCCTTATATTCGTAAAATCTTGTCTTCGTCCAAAAACGGGCAAAGATTCTTAAACTTTTTGGAGCATAATTTAGAGTTACTTAGCTTGCTAATTTTATTACAAAAATGCTCAAATTTAATTGACTGAATAACATATTTTTCAGCAATAATTAGGTCTGATGCTTTCATTTCGTTACAAAGTGGAAGTTTTTTAATAAAGCGGAGTACATACACTATTACCCTAATTAGTTTGACCCATGAGGAACAGCGTTGAGCCAAAATATATAATACTGGTTGTTCACATTGAACAAAGGCGATCAAAGTATTTGATTTACGTTCAGGCAAATTATCAGTGTTATTAGAACTAAATGGCTTAATTGGCCATTCTGATATAGGAAAATGCAACCACTGTGGGCCATGCCACCATAGTTTGTTAACTATTAATTGAGAGGGCAACATGCCTCGCGACAAACTGTCGCTAGGATTTTCTTTTCCAAAAATATGATAAAAATGACGAGGATGTAAATTTTCATGACATTGTGCTATGCGGTTACTTACAAATATTGACCATTTATGCGGTGAAGAATGGATCCACGATAATGCTATAGTGGAGTCCGAAAATGCGTAGATACCTGTAATAGGTATTTGATCAATATAAGTAGCATAAGCTCTTTTAATAAGATTAGACATTAAAACAATTGCGCACAATTCTAGCCGGCCTAAAGTAATTATTATAACCGGTGATACCTTTGATTTTGAACAAAGCAATCGAACTTTAATATTTCCGAGAGAATCCGTAGTATGCATGTAAATAACACAACCATAGGCGTTTAAACTAGCGTCAGAGAATGCTACGAGATTCACAACAGAATTTTTTAGAACACCAACATGGCGTGGAATACTTAATTGTGAAAGTAAATGAACTTCCTGGCGTAATAAATTAAAGCGTTGGACAATCACGTCTGGAGGGATATCATCCCAATCAATTTTAATGTTCCACAATTCTTTAATAAACAATTTCGCATATAAAATTGTAGTCGAAATTAAACCAAGTACATCAAATAAGCGGGCGATAAAAGACAAAATTGTACGTTTCGTACATTTACCCTCAGTATCAGAAATGGTGATCTTAAATAAATCGAGCGACGGCAACCATGAAAGTCCTAGAATTTTTAAGTTACCATCGTCAGAAAAACTTACGGAAGCGCGGTGGGAGTCTGGAAGGCTAGCCAATAACTCTGGTGAATTTGAAACCCATTTAATTAAATCAAAACCTCCGGACTTAAATAAAGTAATAAGTTCCTGAGCCAGTTTATTAGCGGTTTCATAATCAAGTGCAGAGCAAACCAGATCGTCCATGTACAGTTTAGACGTAGCTATTTGTGCTGCATTTGGGAAACGTTTAGCTTCAGCAGAAGCTAATTGGTGAATGGTGCGCATAGCTATGTATGGGCTAGATTTTAACCCGAAAGGAAGACGATTAAATTGAAAAGTTCGTATTTTTTCTTCGCTTGTGAAACGGAATAAAAATTTTAAATATTTGCGGTGAAAATTTGGTACAATTATCTGCAAGTACATCTGACCTATGTCCGCTGTTAAAGCTATTGGGAATAAGCGAAAATTCAACAGAAGCAAAAACAAATCCGCCTGCAAATTAGGCCCACTAAAAAGGATGTCATTTAACGAATAGCCAGTATGAGTTTGACTACTGGCGTCAAGAACTACACGTACTTTTGTGGTAGACTTGTCCGGGCGCATAACAGGATGATGTGGTATATAATAACCATCGTGTGTATCATTAGAAGTTTGTACTTCTGATACATAGCCCTTAGTTAGATATTCACGAATTATTTGATTATAATTTTCAAACAAGACTGGTTCTTGTTTGAGCTTACGTTCTAAGGATAAAAAGCGATGATATGCGACAGTATAGGAACTGCCTAAAGCGGAGGGATCTTTACAGAATGGAAGGGCAACAGAGTAACGGCCCGTCGGGTCTCTTTCGACCGATGAAGTGTATAGATTTTCAAATAGCGTTTCCTCGGGACTAAGGAAACGTTTAACGTAAACTTCCTCTAATTCCCAAAATTTATGCAAAGAAGCTTCAATATTATTTAAAGTTAATGCGGTAAAAGAAGCGTAAGAATAGTCGGCATTGACACTGCGAGAGGGAATATCTCCCATGAAAACATAACCAAATACGGTGTGTACAGCGGGCGGTGTAGCGAGACCACAATCAATGCGGTTACCTAAGTAGATATATGGAATTAATTGTGCCCCAATTACTAGCTCTATGCCTCCAGGAATATTCCATGAAAGGTCTGCAAACGGAACATTGCTATGAAATTGCATATTACAGTTACCAATAAAATATGCTGGCAATTTATCTGTAATAGTGTCAACTACTAGTACTTGTATATAATATTTGTGATTATACACACGTGATTCAATATTAAGATAAGCGTAGCCTCGTATTGGTCTTTGAGTTGAACCAATACCTTTTATGAATGAATTTTTAAGGGGTTCTATAGACAAGTTGAGTAATTTACAACCCTCTACAGTTATTAAATTGTTTTGTGAACCGTTATCCAGCAAACAACGAATAATTTTGCGTTTGCCGTCAGAACCAGTTGCATATATTTGTGCGGTAGCTAATAATATTATAGGATTAGACCTTGATTCAGAATTAAATGCTACAGTAATAGCAGGTTCTACCTGAGAACTTGTACCGGGTGAGATAGCGGAATTTGAAATATCATTATTATTCTTGGCAAGAGAACTTACGGGCGTTCCTTGTGATAAATCACGAGTATTAGAATGGACATTTTTGTCCGATTTCTTCTTAAAACAAAGTAAACTATGATGCCTATTTTGACAATAATTACAAAAATGCCTTGAATTACACGAAGAAAGCGTATGAGTTACGCTTAAACAATTAACGCATCCATTTTTTGATTTAATAATTTCAAATCTGTCTTGCGGTGAATTCATGTTTTTAAACTGCGGACATTGGTATATTTTAAAATGATTATCCTTTTTACACAATATGCACAAAGGCGAACTGGAAACAAACGCTTTAGTCTTAAATGCGGGCGGTTGCGGTTTATGATTATAGTTATAAGGCTTCGTATTATCATTTGAACGTTCTAAAATTTTAACTTGATCTTGAATAAAGCTTATCAGCGTTTTATAAGAGGAATTTCCGTATTTCGAACGGACAATTCAAACGCTTGTGCGGTTTCTGCATCTAGTTTCTTTAAACCCCAATGCAAAATATAAAATCTTGCAGGTCGGTAATTCCCACCTGTAACAGCGCTGCAATAGACGCAGAATATTTTTGAATAAATGTATTTAAATTGTTAGCGGATCGTGGACAATTTTTAATTCAAAATATTATTTAAATAGTGTGCACCTAGCGTACGTTTATCCTGGTACTTTTTACCAAGCTATCCCACAATATACTGTAAGTTTCAGCACAGGAACTATACCTGCAGTTATCTGCAGGGCGGAATCTTTAATTTACCCATAAGGTATTGTACCCTCTGGCCATCAGTAAGTTGAGGGTTTAGGTGAATATTAATCTTAAAAGACTGGTAAAATACATCCCATTTAAGATTTCACCGTTAAAATACGGGATTTCTATAGGCGGTAAGGAATCGAAATTTTAGGGGTAGCACTAGTAGCCCCTTGATGCGGTGGTTTAAATTGAATTATATTATTACGCGCGTTTGATTCTACTATACATTTCCTCAAATGCATTTAAACTTTGATAATCAGGTTGAAATTCCGGTTTCAATAATAATTGGTATTCATTTATCTTATCCACAATAGATTCAAACCTTGACCTTAATTCATCTATCGTTTTGCTATCTGCCATAAAATTTTCATTTGCTCGTGACTCAAATGAAGAAATATTTTTTGAACAATCATATAATGCTGTAAGCCGCTGAAATATACTCTCCTTCTTCCTGTGTAACATTTTTATCTTATCTTCCATTTTTAATAATATAGGAAAAGAGAGTTCAAAATTTAACTGCAAGCACTAGTAAACTAATTTTTCTTTTTTGCTGGGATATGCGAGCTCTAAGGACCAATTTAGTGGAGGGGCGTAACTTCCTCCACTTAATTAATTAAATAAGCGGGTGGATTAAACAATTTAGTGTAAAGAAATTATCAGGATACAATATTGCGGGACTAAATTGGAAAGCGATAAGGCGGTTGTAATCTGGCTGTCTTGTACAAGTTACAGTATAAATGTTTAATGTTAATTAAGTGCACAACATCATATAAACAAAGTCAAAAACTCACCAGAACTTCTTGGCATTCGGTGCTATAGGTGATTTCAGCACGCACAATCCACGATTAACACACAGTTGCGGTTTATGTTATATTTATAAGCAGTAAAACAAAAGTTTAGGCACTTCTTGAGTACTCTGCGGTCACACACGATCCACGTTTTCTATATTAATGCACTCTTGCGAACCAGGTGTTCGTTACAAGATAAATTTGGTTCTATTTATCGCGTACTATCAGTGTTTATTTCGAATACACAACGATACTTTTGGCGCGAACTAAGGCACTTATAATTTAACCATAAGTCGCCGAACCACGACTATTTGCCAGATGTAAAATAAAAGCGACATCTAGTACGTGTAAAATAAAATCCACTTACCGATATTTGAAGAAAATTTAACAACTAAGCGTTTACTTTAGAAATTCAAGTGGTGGTGAAGATCCATAATTCCTATTACTCAACTAAAACTGCAAACTTGCAGCGAACTATCCATAAAATGTTTCAAAAACTTAATAGATTAAGATGTCAACTTTCAGTCTGCATACACTTATGAAAAACCAGATCTCCAACAACGTTTAAACTGTTTTGAAATTTTATAGTTTTTAAAATATAAATATTACACAATCAGTTCCAATATTAAATAATTATCTTGTAAATTTTTGTTGATTTTTTAAATTTAATTTATTAATTTTTATATTCACAGTCATGCTATGAATTTTAATACCCTGAAATGTTGTGAGGAATTCGAACTACTTTAATGTTATGCTGTAATGAAATGTATTAAAAAGGTATATAAATTTGGTATTACTGACCTTTGTTAAAAGCTGTTACGTTCCGTTCCTGTAACTAAGTAATTTAGCTTATATTTAATTTAAAATTGCATATTCAGTACCGTTTCTACGGTAATTTGGCATACTTAATAGCAAGCCCGACTCCCTTTCAGTTTAAATGATCATTTGTGTCCTGTAGGTAAATATTTTCGTTCTATGTGGTTAAATTTCATGTTTTCTGCTGTGTGCACAGTTATTTGCGGGGTTGTTGGGCGTTTTCGACTTCCCTCTAAATTGAAATAGTTGCTTCTTCAACGCCCTGTAGGTTTTATTAGTACATGCGGTTATCATTTGTATGTAGCAAGCTTACACTTTCAATACAGTGTTGGATCTGATGTTTTGCTTAAAGATAGTAATACGTTTCAAAACGTGGTTTTCCATTGTTATGGTATTTGTTTCGGAAATGTTTCATTCATATAGCTACGTATTTTATTAAATGGGTTTCCGTTATCAGTTATTCAGTTGCATGAGTTGTCGAGCTTGTATTTTAGATCCATCCTACGACTTGTTATGGTCCGAATTATGAAATATTTTTGCTGAAATTCACTTGTATACTTAAAATGGCTCTTTTATTAAGCCTAGTTCAGAATATGCAGGAACAAAAACTGATGAATGAAAAGGGTATGCAAGAGCAAAAGGAAAATATAAAGTAAATGAAAGAGAATATAAAAGAAATGGGGGAAACGTGTATCAAGGAAATGACTGAAAGATCTGATAAAAATACTCAAGAGTTGCGAGCAGAATTTGGAGAGAATATATCAAAAAATCGGGGAAAGTTTAAGGTTAGAAAGTGAGAAGAATGAAAAGATATTTAAAGAGATTAGTGAAAGACTAACTACGGGTTTAAAAAAAAACTAACAAAACCATTGAGGAAATAAAATTTGAAATTAGAGAAAAAGTAGTACAAATTTTAGAGGATATGGATGATGTCAAAGAAAAAAATAGTTCAAATAAAGGCGAATTAGGAAGCAAACGAAAGCCAAACTAATGAAAAAATTAAAAGTGAGATAAAAAGGAAAATGAAATAGAGGGAAGCTGTTAAACGGGTTTTAAAACATTTAGAAATGATTTGAGAAATTATAACACAGACCTAGGGAATAAGTTTGAGAATTTAGAAGAGGGGGTTAAAAATATTCATGTTGGGAAATCGATTAAATGGAGTCCAACCAGTGTTTCGGTGCAACAACATTCGAAATTTTATGAGGATAATAAACTTAACCCTAAAATATTTTTAAATAACTTAATAACTTTAATACAAGGTAACTAGGATGAGTAAACGAAGTTAAATATTGTGAGGTCTATGTTGAAGGGTAGTGCCGAAATTTAGTATGGACTAATTAAAAGTGAGTTAAGTTCGTTTAAAGACTTTGAGATGAAATTTTTAAAGCATTTCTGGGGAGACAACGCGATCAAAAAATTTAGCTTTGCAAACAATTGGATCCTCCTTTAAAGGACAAGCAGATTGTAAAGTATTTAGCAAATCACTTCGAAACGGAAGTAAGGCAATGCATAGCCTTACAAAATATTGTTGAGAGAGATGTGTTTTATATCTTCAACGATACGATGATATGGGTCAACCAACGAGGATGGAAAACAGACCAAGCAGCCAGCCATGAATACATTTAGATTCCAGAGGAATAACGAACCGGAGAGGAATCAAGGCAGATCGTTTGAAAGTGGGAATAGCCAAAGAAGTAATTGAAATAGAGAAAATGACATTAGGAGAGACTGGGGAAGGGAGATTAATGAATCCCGGACCATTGAGAATAGAATCAGTACCCAAGGAAGGGAAAATATGGCAAATGGACAGAGAAATGGCATAGTTAGTAGCAACGAAAATAGAAGGACATATGCAGAAATAGTTAATCAGCTTGGAACGTCAAGTAGGCAGGATTTTTAGATGCAGACAAATCAAACGACGAAAACATAATAATTAATAAATATCAACATGCGTGTGAATTTATTAAACTTGAGTTGGAAGATGATGGAAAAATTAATGCAAGAAATAATATACTACCTATAATAAAATTGCAAGTAGAAGGAAAAGAGATAAAATTACTGGTAGATACAGAAGCTGAAGCAACATTAGTAAGTGAAGGTTTTATTAAAGATAAGTTAGAAGTGTTAATGCAGAAAGTTATCCCTATTAAAAGAAATAATTTAGTATCACCGAATAATAAGAAGTTTGCAGTTATCAAGGGTATCATAATTCTGAAAGTTAAGTTGGGAACGATGGAGGTTGAGCAAGAATTTTTCATGGTGCCAAGATTAAAAGTTGATGCCATTCTGGGAATGGATTTTATAAGTAAGATGAAAGATATAATAGATACCGGGAATAAGGTGATAATTATGGGAGATGAGAGTATTAAATGGGACGAAGAAGTTCACATAGAAATACAAGGCGATTGTATAAATTTGAATCAATTTGAGAAAGAGATGGAAGGTGAAGGATATAGAAGTTTAAGTATTAAGTACCTGGCGAAGTTAGAAAAGAAGTTGTATCGTTTTTAGAGAAAAATTCAGAATTATTGGAAACTGCAAAAAATGATGTTGAATGGATGGAAATAATAGATGAAACTGATAAAAATAGTATGATTGTAGGTGTGAAAAAGGAGATAAAGGATCCTTCTGTGAATGCAGCTCTTAAAAATAAAATAAATGAAAATAGTAGAATATTAAGTGATGAAGAAATAATTTGGAAAGTAAAACTTAATAATTCGTTTGGGATAATTGCGATTAAAGAATCGAATCGTTTTTTGAAATGGCGTATGTATAAATATGGAGGAGTACCGTTTGGTTTGTTGAAACATTCATTTAAATATGCGGATGTAAGAAAGAATTGGAAGCGTAGGAAAAGAAAGAAATTTGTGGAATGAAATAGGATGAGCAGGCTAAGGGTATTTGTGTGAATTATTTTAAAGGAAAATTAGAAGATAATGTAGATGAGGGATTCATTGTTGCTATATGTCCAGGTAAAATTAAGAATAAAATAGAATTGTCGTTAAAAGAGGAATCTTATGAATTGGAAGATAGATAAGCAGGAATTGCTACGGATTGTGAAAATGAGTTAAAAAGTTATTGATAGTGAACAATTTAAGACTAAAGTTTATGCATTTAATAAAGAGTAATTGAAAGATATGTAATTGGAGAGTAACGTAAGTAGACTAGATAGTGAAATTGAAGGCCATAATTTTTTCGACGTAAGTAGTACAGCTGAGTAGTTGCTGGGACAACTTTATAAAAATTTTAGACCTCATATTTTTTAAATATTATGATAATTTAGAGAGAAATGTGCGATAATATGATGAATTATGTATGATAGTGAAGAGAATTTTGTTTGAAATGAAACTTAATGGGCCTATGTGAAAAAGTTAGAAATATAGGATAGAAATGTTAGATTGTAAATAATATTAGAATAGAGTTAAAGAAATTTAGTTGATTATAAGATATAAATTGGTGGATTGTTAAAAGGAGAAAAGCTCAAGTATGAAAAGATTATGCCTGTGTATTGTAAAAATTATAGAATAAGTTATAGATAGCAAGTATTTAAAAATAAAAATACTAAAATTATTCATATATGCGGAAAAATAACGCAGATTTCATAGTTTATATCTTAATTGAAGGAAAATAACGTGATAAACGGTCACAAGGGATCAGTAAAACCCTTATTCCACAAATAAATCCCACTAAAATATAATAGAATCCGGAAAAATAGAAATTTCCGTAAATTGATGGTTACACCCTATATAATACAAAGGTACCTTTATTCATTGGTATACAAGCGAAAAGTGCAATTGCCCGTGTATAAATAATCACCCTGTATGGTATAAGCGTATTGTAAATAAATAGCAAGTAACGTAAGTTGTATATGTAAAAATAATTAGTTGTAAGGTACCGTAAAACGCATTAAATGCAAACGCAAATCGATCATTTTAAGATAAATACAAAGCCATTTGTTTTCACTTATTAATTATCAATACATTTATGATAAATAAAATTAAGTGAATTCACTTGTTTGTTGTTGAGAACACCAGCCTGCGGGTGAGGAGAATATCCTCGATAGTGTTTAAAGCAACAATATAGTAAATTATATAGCTAATTTTTTTTTTTTCTACTGATGATGACCACATAGTGGTCGAAATACGTATCTAGTAATTTAAATATTTTTTGTGGTTAAGGGTTTTTATTTAATTTTATTTAAATCGTGCCACCGTGTTCCTATAGATTATTTATGATAAAAGTGCTATTTTATTTGCTGCAAATAGCTTGGAATAGTACTAACTTTACGCATTTAGATAAAAATAATTAATTTCGTGCATTACCCCAATTTTAACCTTAATAGGTGTATTAAAACACGTTTTGATGTTAAAAGCAAATATTTTCTATAAAATGCAACTCCTTTTGTATTAAAAAGCAATGAAAGTTTAAATTAATTTTCCCATGGAGTACAGAAATTTATTGTAAATAAAGAATTTTCTAGAATCTTAGGAATATTGAACAACGAGTCATCCGCATTTAGAACTACGTAAATATTTAATTAATAAATTAAACATTTATTCCAAGAAGCGGCTGGAACACTAAAAAAATACAGAAAATGTAATAGAAATTGATAAGATGCATTTATGATCTACGTATTTACTGTATGAAAAAAGCGATACGCCACAATAATCGTATATGCGTTAGAGTGGGACGAACAACGCGTGTCAATCATAACTGGAACCAAATAACGAGGTAATAAAATCCAACAATTTTGAAGTCTAATGAGGATTTCCAAGAAAATTACATAAGATAGGTGTTTATTATTTAGAATCTACTAGGTTCTAGGAAATAGATAATTTGTATAATAAGGAAGCGTTTATTAATTAAGGGATTCATTCGATTCTTAAATTCGATCACGAAATGTTATTTTAATTTAAGTCGCAAGCTGTTGCTTGGCGAAGCTAATATTTGACGTATGCAGTAAGCATACTGTAATTTAATAATGACGATGGTACAATGAATACAGGAGTGATGTCTTAAATGCAAATTGCATAAAAAGTGGAATTTATTAATTACACTAAAAAAGAAAAATTCCTCAATATAATACTATTTAAAAAAATTTTTTAAATAATCGAAAGAAAGATTTAACCAAAAAAGTGTACTTTGGTAACTGCTGTTTGAAATGAGGATTTTAAATAAGGAAAATCATGTAAGCTGATTTTACTTCAATTTCAAATAAGAAGATATTTAATTACGAGGAGCGTTTTTCTAGACTCTGAAAGTATTATTTTTAGATTTATTTTTAAGTGATATTAGAGTATTTGTATTATTTAATTTAAGATAGAATAATAAGTGTTAATCATGTAATATTTCTTTTTGTGAGTACTTTTTACCAGGAAGGTCTGTGTTCAGAGTTCGAAATACTCTAACCTTTTAATAGATTAGCTGTCAAGGATTTTTTGGCCAAACAAACCTTACTAGCGTGGGAATAAACAAAGTAAGGTAATAAATACTTCTTCGAAATTATTTTGTATGAGAGAAAATATTTCATACCGTATAAATGCATTATAATATTGCTGTGTTTGATTTTATTTTGAAGACTCCGTCAATTCCGTTGAGCTAGCCAGGTAAAGTTAGAAAGGAAGGTAAGTGAACAATTTCAACTTTTACAAATTGCTGTATCTGTAGCACAGCATTTTTTTAGTGACGCTCTTAACGCGACGTTGTTCTCAGCATTCTTTCAGCGGCGCCCCAACATGCGGCCATTTTCATATCACTCTTTTAGTGACGCTCCAACGCGGTTTGTACCACATCATATATATATATATATATATATATATATATATATATAAATGGTATATAAATGGTTAAGCATCCGCTCTTGGTTACCAAAATGGTCCTTCTTTATTGAAATTACTGTAGTAAAGAATATGCTTAAAAATGTGGCTTTTAAGTAATTTTTTACAAAAATTTGTTCGTTAAGATATTCAAGGTAAAGGAAAGGTATCGAAGAGAATTATGCAGTCTCAGTCCCTATAAAGGTTAGATATATTTTATATGTTTAGACAGCGCTTTGCAACAATTGAAGCAAATGGAATTGCAGCGCTTAATAATCCCACTTTATAATGTAGGATTGATGTTTTCAAATATTTGGAAAGATATATGAAATAAATCATTTACACACAAGTAAACGTAATTCTTATGTAAAGAGCATATAAACATTACCATGTGCCGTAAGCTGGAGAGGATTCCAAAAGAAAAGGGACCCTTTGTTTCAAGAATTAAAGGAATATTCTATTGGAATATTTTACAGTTTAAATATCAGGATTCTTCAAACATATTCAATTAAAGTTAAAAAAATACATCAGAAGAATGTAAAATTTTAAATGTTAATTGTATTCTCTGAACAGATTGTTGTTCCGTATTTTAAATCTACGTCTATCCACGCAATAATGTGCAGGAAAATCCACTTAAGCTAAAAAACTAGAAAGGTAAAAAATTAATCTAGTAAAAACAGCGTGAAATATTTTTAGATCTACGATAAGATATTAAACCCTTATAACATGCTCAGAAAGTTTATGATTTTTAAAAATTTAATCTAAAACTACTAATTTCAAATCCAAAGAGCAGTGTAATTGTTCAAAAGTTTTCAATGAATACTTAATTCTTAATTAACCGTCGGCAACGAAAAAACAGTTAATTCAAAGTTATTTGATTAGGGTTAAAATTTTTATATATTAGTTTATAAAACCTGGTGTTTAAATTTAAATAGTTTCTTTCTTTATATAGAACTAAATATAAGAAAAGTTTTTTCTAAACGTAATCCTAAGATTTTGATTTTTTAACTAAATTAATTATTAAAATTCAAAATTTTTCTTTGCACGTAGAATAAAAAGGTTTTGTGTGTACAATTTGTATTGTATATCTGCTAAGCGGGAGGCTGTTTCAAAATTAAATAAAGCTTTTTTTAATTGGTTAAAATATCTTCACTAAAATTGCTAAGATTTGTTGTTTTGGATTATTCGAAGTTTTCATATATTTCAATGAATTTCATGTAAACCCAAATGCCTCGAGTAGATATTTTTGTATGTGTAAAAATCTTGAATATTTTGGTATTTAAAACACAAACAAATTCCTATGTAAGTTTTACCATACATTTCAAATGTGGCACTGGTGTAATAGAACATTTTTAATCTATTGCACTTTCAATGTATTTAAACTTCAATTTAGCATACTGAGAAGCATGTGCCAAACTGTGCAAATTTCCGTCAGCTGGTAAGATGACGCTATTCCTTCGAACGGAATTCCAAAAAATTAAACAAAAATGATTAGTGTTAAAAGAAATCGAAAACTTTTAGCAAACTCGGTTTTAACAAATACCTATCTATCGTTTAAATGAAAATTTTCGGGTTATAGACAAAATTGAAACCCGGCGTGCTGCAATTATAGCCTACACTTAATAAAAAAATATACGCAGTAGGTTCAAGGTATGGTCACTTTACAATTTAGCGAAAGGGAAACAATAAATACGCATCAAAGAATTCAAAGACAAAGAATTAACTATCATAAGCATAATCTTTCATTAAACAGAATCTAAAAACTCTAAATGTTTGTTCTTAAAGGTGCTTTAAGTAAATACTACAAATAATTTAGGTTTGTCCAACAATTATTGTACTTCCTGTATGTTTGTTGTGGTTTGTTAACTATTCTTTTTAATCTTTCTTGGGAATAAAACCACTTACATTTGTTAAAATAATCTTTATTTACGTTTCAATCCATGACTTAGGATCGTTGTCAAAATAATAAAAAATTTTAAGTTTGACATTTATGACACAATTTGAAGGTGACTTTGATTTATTAATTTTTGATTTGAATACATTAGGTAAAAATTTTAAAGTTTAGAATTAAAATTTTCACCTAATATATTCAAATCAAAAATTAATAAATCAAAGTCACCTTCAATTTGTGTCATAAATGTCAAACTTAAATTTTTTTATTATTTTGATAACGATCCTAGGTCATGGATTGAAACGTAAATAAAGATCATTTTAACAAATATAAGTGGTTTTATTCCAAAGAAAGATTAAAAAGAACTATTGTATTCGTGAGTGTCTGTGGAATTGAACAAATGAGTCGATTCTTATTGGCGTCGTTGATTTGACGTTTCAAATTTTGATTTTCAAACAATAAATTAGTCTGCCTATGTATCTAATGTTATTGCATTTTGATACAATAATCAGTGTAAAAAGACATAAGAACAGAAAACATTTTTGTTAGGAGCATATTTGCGCAATGGGCATTCTTTGGAAAATGGAAATCAGAAATTTTTAATAAATGCGCATCTAGGAAAATCTTGTGTAAATATTACCAAATATTATTGTTTATGAAAGCATTACTTCGAGTTATGTAAAAGCAATTATACAATATTTCAGTGGTAAAGTTTCCCTCAAATCCAAACATAATATACGCAGGTTTCTTGTTAGAAGTAAGATTGTGGTGCCGGAAGCGAAAACCTCTACTCGAAAAACATCTTCAACAACTGCTGAAAGGTTTAATATATTGGTTAAGCGTTACCAAAGATACCAGTCAAAAATTCTCACTTGAAATTTGGGAGTGCCTCGGTTCAAGATAGTGATCAGAAACTTCTACCGCGTATTATGTACAAAATCCAATCCTCGTCGTTCAACACTTCAAGAACAGGAACGCATTAAACCGGTGCACAAGTATCAAATTTTAAGACAATATTACTAGACAATGCAAATTACTTCATGAAAATATGCTAATAAATGTGTTTAGTAGCTTAGAATAGTGGTTCCCAGCCGTTGGAGATCGCCAGATTCGCAAATTATATTTAAAATTTAAATTTAAATAGGTAATCAACTGTTCATATTTTATTCATTAATAAGTAAGACTTAATAAAAAAAATATCATCAGTTTTGTTAAGTTCTAACCCTTTTTTTTTCTGTTGATCACATATGGCGAATGAGAAAAGGAGTGGGAAGCATTTTTAAAAAATTAATTTATTTTGTGCTAATAAAGTTTATTTTTATTTTTAGTGTCACAGTTGCTGCATTCAATTTTTGTTTAAAATCAAAATGAAATCCTTATTCAAAAATTGGTTTTTCTTTGGAATTGAAGTTTGTTTTACAAATTTCAGTTTCAAAACTTTGAATGAAGTCAGAATCGGCATTTGTGTTTGATTGCACACCTGCACAGAACACCAATAATAATTATTGGACATTTGCTACAAGTATTATTAATAAAATTATCATATATTTATTTTATGAGTTCCTTTCAGTAAAAAAGTATACAGTATAGAGCAGAAAGGACCAAAACTAGATATTAAAATTTTTTGTTATGAATGCTTTTCACAACTTAATGCAAAACAAATAATCATATTCCTATACGGCAATTTTTCTCTTAACACTTATTTCCATAAAAGGTGGAGAAAGATATTCCAGAACATTCTTTAATGAACCTAACAATTTTGGATTTTTAAACATTCCAAAATTATATTCCACTGTAACAAAAATATTTTTTCTTAGCTTCCATAAGCCGTCCTAAACGGACCCGCACCATAAAGAAGTCCTAGAAAATTAAAAAGGGCAGAATGTCTTTCATGTTTTAGTCAGCTAGAGAGCCGAACTATAGGTTTAAGCAAACTAGTGGGATCTTTAGTAAAGAACCAGACTTTCGCTACTTAGAGTGACAGAGACCATAAGGTTTCTAAAACACATTATTGCAAAGTAGAAGGCAAAGGAAAATAACCAAATTATCTCTCACGTACACAGCGAACCTATATTGTTATTTAAGATGGTGGCATCATCTGTAGTAAAAGACGGAGTGAAAATAGTTCCACAATCGGATCTACCGAAGGGCACTATATCGGGGGATGTAATCGGCAAATTGAAAGGACCGAGAACATTTTGCAAGTTGCGGCATGGAATAGTAAAAGTAAGAAGCAAGTACATAAGCTAGAGAATTTGAAAATTGAAATGGATAGGTTGGCATTAGACATAGCAGGGGATAACAAAGTTCAGAATGGCGAGGGTTTTTGGAGCGTAGGTTTTAGGATAATTGATACAGGATCGAAGGAAAGAAATGCGGGTGTGGAAGTAGTTATGCGGAAAAAAGTAAGGCATTGTGTAGAAAACTACTCACAAAAGGATAAAAGAGTTCTTATGCATGAATTAGAATGTAAAGCGATAAATACGGTAATATTATAAGTTTACACGCACACCTCTAGCTACATTATTGAAAAAGTAGAAGCGATCTACAAAGATATCGAAGATATAAAGGTTTTGTGAAAGGGCATGAAAATTTAATAATTACGGGAAATTTTAATGCTGTGGTAGGTAAGCGTAAGCATGTAGCGAAAGTAGGTTTATAGGGTCTAGGCACGAGAAACGACAGGAGAAATAGGCTGGTAGAATTTTGCGACAAAAGCAATTAAACTATAACAATTACATTTCTCAACATCATGTTAGCAGACGATACACGTGAAGATGCCGGGAGACATAAAGAAATATCAAATAGATTACATTCTTGTTAAATAACTATTTAGGAACCAAGTAAAACGCTGCAGAAGCTACCCGGACGCAGGTATAGACACTAACCACAACACAACTATGAAAGCTGCGCTTAAATAAAAAGTTTTTAAAAAAAGAGACAGAAAAACGCACTTTGACCTTGAGGAACTAAAATATATACATATGCCCACAAAAGATTTGAGAAAAACTCAAACGGATTGTTAAAAAACATCGGGATAATTTCCGATGCTAAACAAGTAAAAGCAAAACGGAATAGCATTAAATTCAATTTAAGCACTACTACTATAAATAAGAAAGAAATAGAAAACTATCGATGACAAGGAATGTTTTGAACTTCATAGGAGAAAGACGAAAATACAACAACAAACCAGATGAAGTAGCAAAATAGAGTACAAAGCTGTAAAATGGGAAATTGTTTGCAAATGCAGGAAATTAAAAAAAACATGGATTGCGGAAAAGTGCAAGTAGGTACCAACTAACACGGAAATAGGAAAGGTAAACGAAGCATACAGATTAGTTAGAATGAGTTTTGGGAATTTAAAACCGTATACCAAAAATATAATGGACGCGGGAGGAAACATCAATTTATATACGTGGGGTACAGGTAAAGTGCAAGTAGGAACTCTGATATCCGCAAATTAACTTATCAACTATATGTATGAGACAGGCGAGATACCCAAAAAAAAAGAGAGTTGCGGATAGATGTGAAAGCGTTAGAACAATAAGTTTAACAGCACATTCGTCAAAAATATTAACTAGAATTGTACAAAGACCCGATAAAATACTTGAGGAAGAGCAATCTGGGTTTAGAAGAATCAGGGGAATACGGGACGACACTTTAATTTGAGGGTGATCATTAAGAAAACAATAGAAAAAGGATAAAGCGCGTGTATAAAGTTTTTAGATCTGGAAAGAGGCATTTGACAATGTAAAATGAAAAAATCGTTTGAAAAACTAGAGGAACGAGTTATAGGGATAGACGCACAGCATATAGCTTATACAAAAAGCAAACAGCGGTAATAGAATTAAAGCAATGACGTAAAAAAATTAATATTATGCAATGGGTGAGTCTGGAATGTACGCTATCCCCGTTAATTTTTATTTTGTATATCGAAGAGGCAATGAATACTGTCAATTGCAGAAAGATATTTAGAATTATTATGTCTAGACAAATGATTACTATGCTCAGATTTGCATACGATATAGCGGCATTAGCATCTAGCGGGGTAGAGTTAGAAACAGCTTTTTAATGAAATGGAAACAGTACTTATGGAACGATATGGTATGACAGTCAACAAAAATAAAACTAAAGTAGTAGTATATGTAGGAGGGGAAAATAAGTCAAAAATCAAAATGCCTGCTACCTAGGAAGGAATAACGCAAGATGGAAGAAGTGCAAAAGATATAAAACAAAGATTAGCACAAGGTCGTGCTGCACTTACCAAAAATAGCAACTACTATGTTTGAAGACAACCAACATCGAAACAAGAAAAAGAATTTTGAAAGCATATGTGTAAAGCACAGCACTGCGTGGTTGTAAAACATGGACAGTAGGGGAAGCGGGCAGGGAAGAGATCGAAGGCTTTAAAATGTGGTGCTACAGACGTATGATGTAGATATCATGAACAGACAACGTTAAGAATAAAGAGATGCTAGAAATGGCAGAGGAAGAATGAAATATGTGGAAAACAGTAACAAAATAGAAATAAAATAATAGGACATATTCTAAGGCATGAAGGTATAATGCGGGATGTAATAGAAATAAACAAATGAAAAAAGAGAGGTAGATGTAGACATAGATTAGACTATTGCACATAGATAATGAAATATGTAGACTGTGGCAATGTGTAGGTTGGTTCAGAATAGGAAACAATGGAGGTACGCGTTCTTCCCGTTACATGACTGAAAACCTAATGAGGACAATGATGAGGTTTAATAATATTATTTCGTCGCAACACCCAATTTTGAAACCATTAGCCTCACTACTACTTTGCAGGTCAAAAAAAAAATACGACGCTTAGGAATGTTATCAATTGGTTGCGACAACATAAAATTCAATGTGAGGTTGAAATATTTTTCCGCCTAATAAAGTTTTTGTTTTGTCTGCAGACGTCCAGATCTTTGATTGATAAAATTTGAGAATGCAGTTAGTGGGAGCTACAACAAAACCAGAAAGAATTCTGCAATAGTTTTAGAAAATGAAATACTTTTAAAAACTGAAAAGCGTCTGATTTTATTACCAAAGCGTAGGAATTCAAAACAGCCAATAGCACAATTTCAAAAGGTTACCACAGTGCTCTATCTAGCCATAGAAGAACATATACTTAAGAAGACGTCAGAAAAACAAAAGAAATATGCAGAGGATGTTAAACTTGACACCATTCTTAATTAAAATGTTTGTAATCTCAAACATAGTCGTACTAACATTAATGTACATTGTTGAAAGATCGGAGGAACTTCAAGTATTTTTAGGATTTATAGCTTATCATAGAAAAACAACAGCTGATTAAAGACTATGCATGTTTTTGTTGTGCTTCATTAAATCTTGATTTTTAACAAAATATTTGTAGCTTCTACTTATTGATTTAAGAAAACTGCCAAATCGTGATTAAACTATTTAAAATTATCAACTCGTATAATATTGATATATTAGTTTTAAAACGTGTACTTTCCACATAAAGTTGGTGACAACGTAAACGACAATTTCTACGTAGGAGACCGATATTAAAACCAAATTATTTTTATAATTTAATTTATTTCCTAGGTTGCTGCCTTAAATTCAGTAATAAACCTACGATTAGGTTTTCAAGGTTATACAAATTATATTTTTGTAAATCATAATTGAAATCAGTGAACTTACGCGTCCAACCAGTTTCAAGACGGAAAACCTAAAGAGGAAAAGATAATTGCACTTAAACCTGATGAGTACTATATACAAATGCAGGTATTGATTTTGCAATATATATATATATACATATATATATATATATATATATATATATATATATATATGTGATTATACAGAAGGATTTATTGGAAAACTATTGATTTGGCAAATGTTCAAGTGTTGGGGGATATTGGTAGCTACAGGCTGTTTAACCCTCTTCACTACCCTACATGTAATTTTCCAATGCTCTACCCAAAGGTACTACATTGGTCAGAAAGCGATTTTTTTTTACTTAAAAAATTTTGAATTTTGCCGAATCCCTGCAGTTCCAAGCCAGGTAGGGATCTTTAACATGCGTGACAACACTCACACACGGGACTTCCATTTTACCTCTCATCCGAACGAGGGCGTATTTTTGTGAAAAATGCTCGCCTAACATTTTTCAAGAAATAGAGACACTAGGAGACGCAGACAAGAAAAGAGAGGAGCTTTTTGGAGTGTTATGCTTCTGATGTATGGACAGATAAAGCTAATAACAAAGAGCTTATAGAAATAGTAAAGGAATAGAGATATCTGTTGGAAACACAAAAAATGGTGTAAATAGAAGGGCAGGATATGTTCTAAGATATTTTTGAAGAATAGAGCGGGCTATATTACAAGCAGATATAGGAAAACGAGAGGTAGATGTAGACCCAGATTAGAATATTGCACGCAGATAGTGAAACATGCAGACTGTGGGAATTTTAGGGAAATGTGTAGGTTAGTTCAGAAAAAAAAACAATGAAGATACGCGTCTAACCATTTCCAGGACTGAAGAAATTGATGATGATTAAATCTTTAACAATTATATTAAATGCTTAAACAAAACTGATTAAGAAATAGAAACCTTATCTAACTAAGCAAGACATAATAGTTTAATGCCATAACTGGTAGAAAAGTTTTTGTGTTATATTAGGAAGATACGACTTTAAAAAATATAAGTCAAAACAGACTACAGTAAGTTAATCATAGAAATAGGGAAAATTTAACTATTTCTTAATTATTAGATTTAGGAAGTTTTTGTCCGTTCATTAATCAAAAAGCTAAAATTGTTTACGAATTATTATAAACATAGACAATGGTCAAGTGTTATCTTTGAGAGAGAAGTCTATGCTATTGAAATTTCTGGGTGAATCGTATTTTTCAGAAAGTGTTATTATGCTATTCCGTTCTATAGAGGACGCTGCGCAGGAATCGATTTTAAACAATAAATTGAAGTAGAATCTATTTTTTATAAAAGATAAAATATTCCAGATTCCTTAACATAGTGTGGAACCTATCCTAATCTGCAAAAAAAGCAGCTAAACAGCTCTTTAGAAAAAATATACAAACTTATTCTACAACGAAGATTTTAATTTGACTTTTATTAATCCCATATAGCATCACAATTGAACGGCAGATAATAAGCCTCTGTCTTCCATAAACTTTCGTTACCGTTATCACTAAAAGCCACGTACCTTAGAAACTCCAGGACCTCAAAATTATATGCCCAATCATTTCTTCGTATAGTCTTGCAATATAATGTGAACAGTACCAAAATCAAACATAATCCACCAAAAATGGCACATAAGTATAAAATATTGCGCCTAAATATACAAAACAGTAGAAAAATGTAAAATACTGTGGTAAATAATTAACTAAGTGAAATAAAATCAACGTTGTTTAAGTGCACGTCAAACCCCAGAGAATACTTATAATAGCCAGCGTAGCAGTGTTTGCAAGTTCCTGAAAAATAGGAATACGATAGCAAAATATTCAGAGTAATATAAACATTACTAAAGTTATCAGATATTGATGTAGTATTTAATTGGCGTACTTTATATTAGAATATGCTGCATAGCTCCGCTAGGAAATTAAAATGAAATTTTTATTGCATATTAATAAATTTTGTATTGTTTAAAATAGGTTAGCTGTAAGTCGACCAAAAGATCCCACCTTCAAGCAAAATCGAACTGTAACCACCGTTTTCGTGACGCATGCTAGTGTTTTGCAGTTCCATGCACGAATTAATTCAAATTCAACTTAATGAGAACCAAATTTATTTTAATTTCTTTTCATATCATTTCGTTCAGAGGAAGAGCCAATCATATATAAGGCTAGAATTAATTTCAAGCACTAACCCAATATAGTACTTATGGGTGGGCTACTTGGGAGCATAGTGACCCTTAACTTAAATTACACTGCCTTGTGTATTAACCAAAATAGGGTCATTAAACAGATGATTAAATGTTTGTTTCCCAACCACCTACTGGACGATTTATCGCAACTCTGCAACTTTCAGAAAATAACTTCCATTTCAACTGTATAGTTTTGGAATTTTAAAATTTAAAGTGTTTTATTTATAGCTTACTAACGTATTTCGTACACGTACTCATTCAAACTCTATCGCACAAATATATTTTGCTTTCAACCATCCACCTGTAGAATGTCAAAGAAAATTTTTGAATAAAGAACAAGTGCCAGGTGATAGATGAGAGAATATTCCTATTAAAAAATTTGAAAATCAATGAATGTTTGTTAAGACCCATCAAAAACTGTGTTTACTATTATTACCAACAAGTACACGTTGTACGCTCAATTTAAAAAACAGTATAAGATTAATTTTCTGTAAATTACATTTATAAATTCACAAAAAAATATCATAAGGGAATTATCCAATTTATAGCAAATAACAGGCAATATTAATTTTTGAAAATACATATAAAATAATTATTGGTGATTCAATTTTTCAAACTTCATTCAGTTCTCTTTAATTATTTATGAATTATACGTCCGTCTTTTTTGTTTTTTCGTTGGTTTAAAGTATGGCTACAGTTTTTCCATTCTCTAGGGAATTATTTGACTACCGTATGGCTAATACCAAGTTTATTTGGTTTTAGGTACTCCTTTTGTAAAGTTAATAGTACTTATTGCTTTATTTATACTTGTAGAGTAGTTTTTGTAGTCTCTAAATTCCAGCTTGTTGTGGTTAATTTTTATCCGACACACCAACAAAACTATATAAAATTGAATTTTAACCCGCGTACAACTTCATATTCCTAATGTAGAGCTGTACACATTTACATCCTAATTTGAAGTAGTTTTGAAACGCTTATAAAATATTTCATAGAATTTTTAAATATAAAATAGAGCTTTTATAGAGCGTTGGACATAAGAATAAATAAATTTAAAAAATTTGAAACCATAAGCAAGTATGAAATGTCTAAGAAAAGTTTTGTGACTGGTATCATTAACGTTCAATTAAAAAGTAGTTATCTGGTATACGCCAAAAAATGGCAATTGGAATTGCATCATGAATTTGAAGCCACGTCTTTTAATTATCTTATATTAAATACTCCCTGTATGTTTGTTGTGGTTTGTTTAGCATTCTTCTTAATCTTCTTTGGAAATTAAACCACTCATAGTTTTTAAAATTATCTTTATATACGTTTCGATCCATGACCTAGGATCGTTGTCAAAATAATAATAACTTCAAGTTTGACATTTATGACATAAATTGAAGGTGACTTTGATTTATTGATGTTCGAAATATTTGGTTTGAGTACACTAAACAAAAATTTTTAAAGTTTAAAAGAATGATTGCCTTCAATTTGTGTTACGGCCTGGGACCGACTTTTTATAGGTAGCCAATACGCTTAACGTAAAATCAGCTGATTAATTTTTATTGGTGAATTTTATATAAATTCAATAACTTGGGAATTGGAAAACATTTTTTAACATGTTTCTATTTATACAATTGAGAGGATGGTTATTAAAGAAGTGTGCGATTGCATTATTGAAAGGCTTAAGCAGTCGTTTTTTAATATTTATTTTGAAGGGGAAAATCATTATGGTTTAAGCTACCTCTTTGGTAGATTTTAACATGGTTCTGAGGCGACCTTATGACGGGTTTACACTTGTCAGATACCAATATTGTTCAACGGAGATTGTATATGGTTGTGAGGTAACCATATTGCGGGTTTACACTTGTCAGATATCAATGCTGTTTTACAGGGGTTGTTAATATGCTTCATCATCATCATCATTCGGTCTTCATCTTAAAACTGGTTGGATACGTACCTGCACTTATTTATATTCTGAGCTAGCCTACATAGTTCTCTGAAATTCTCACACAGCATGTATATAGTTCGTTTCCATTCTATTGTTTTCTAATTTTATGCCTTATTTTACCGAGATTCAGTGAAGGGGGTTAAGCAACCTGTGGCTACCAAGATCCCCCAACACTTAGATATTACCGAAATAATGGTTTTCCAGTTGATATGTTTATTGTTATATAATTAGTTATTGTATGTATAAATTGAAATCATGTATGTAGGCTGTATTTCATGTTAATATCGCAAGGAAAACTCAAGAAAAACTTGTAATGCTACCTAGATATTGTGGGCATTTGATCTTCATTTGTTATTTCTTTTAGTAATGGAATCCATTGTTTACTGAAAGTTACGGATTCGTTTGCAACGCAGTTATTTTGATGTAGGGTTATATAAGCAACTTCTTTGATTTTGCGTTTTTGGTGGTTTTCTTCTTTGTCAATAATTTTTGCGTCCTCCCATATTATTTTATGACTGGAGTCCCATGCATGTTGGCAAATCATGGATTTTTCAAATTTTCTAGTTTTTATATATGATTTATGTTCTTTTAATCGAACTTCAAATGGTCTGGAACTTTCGCCTATATAAAACTTATTACATTCGCACGGTATTTTGTAGATACAGTTTTTTGAACTTTGTATTGAGTTTTTGGGTTTTGTTTTTATTAATTGTGCTCTTAGTGTATTGTTGGTTTTAAATACTGTTTTAATTCTAAATTTGTTTCCTATTCTTTGAATTTTTTCGGAGAATCCTTTTATGTATGGTATTGAGAGCATTTTCTGGTGTGTATCGTTGTTTTTGTTTTTTTTTCTTTATTTTTAGGGTTTTTATTCATTTCTTTCTCTATTATTCTTTTAGGATATTTGTTTTCTATTAGTGTACATATGATTAGGTCTTTCTCTTTCTTTAAAATTTCTTCGTTTGATGATATTAATTTTGCTCTATCATACATGGTTTTGATAATTCCTTGTTTGACACAGTGTGGGTGGTTTGAATCGAAGTTTAAGTATCTGTTTGTGTGCGTTGGTTTTCTATATACCGATGTATTAATTGTTGTATCGTTTTTGCTAACTAGAATATCTAAAAACGGAAGCTTTACATGTTGTTCTAATTCATATGTGAATTTAATAGTTGGTTCTATTTCGTTAATTGACTGTACAAAGTTATTAATTAGTTCTGTATTATGAGGCCAAATAGCATAGACGTCATCTACGTATCTCCACCAGATGAGTGGTTTCAATTCTTGTGTGAATATTACATCTTTTTCGAATTCCTCCATGAATATATTACTAAAGATTGGCGATAGTGGACTTCCCATTGCCATTCCGAAGCTTTGTTTGTACAATTGATCATTTATTTGACAATATGTGGTATTGACGCATAAACCAAGTAATTCCATAATCGATGATATACTTAGTTTTGTTCTTTCTTTAAGATTGCCATCTTTTTCTAGTTTGTTTTTTATAATATTAAGCGTTTTGTTTATAGGGACATTTGTGAAGAGATTTACCACATCAAAGCTTACCATTGTGTGTGTATTTTCAATTTTTATGTTTGATAATTTTTCTAAAAAGTGTTGGTTGTTTTTAATGAAAGAATCCGTTTTGCCTGCTAATGGATTTATAATTTTTAGTAGAAATTTTGCTAAACTATGGCATGGTGAATCTATGGAGCTTACGATAGGTCTTAAAGGAATGTCTTTTTTATGAATTTTTGGTAGACCGTAAAAGTGGGGTGGTTTACTGTAATGCGGGACCAGTTTACTTTTTTCTTTGTCTTCGAATTCATGTTTAAATTTAAATAGAGTTTTGTATATTTTCTTTTCAATTGATATTGTTGGGTCCGTTTCTAAACTGGTGTAATTCTCAGTGTTCAATAGTTCGTAGACTTTTGTGTTGTAATCGTTTTTATTCATTATTACTGTTGCATTGCCTTTGTCAGCAGGTAGAATTATAATTGAGTTATCGTTTTTTAGATTGCGAATTGCTTTTATTTCGTTATTACTTACATTTGGCTTTATTTTGTGATTCTTTTCTATTTCGATTTTGCATCGTATTCTAAATTCGTTTGCTTGATCTTCTTCGAGTTGGTTTGCTGTTTTCTCAATACAGCTAATTATTTCAAAGGTTGGTATTGTTTTTGGTGTTACTGCAAAGTTAAGGCCTTTTGAAAGAATTGATTTTTCTGTGTCGTTAATAGTTCTGTTTGATGAATTTATCACGGTGTTTAGCATGGTGTTGCTGTTTTCAAACGTTTTAGTTTGTGTGTTATTTTTCTCTATAAATAGGTTATTAAATTTCTTTATGTGAATTTCTTTTTGTTTGGAAAATACTGTTTCGTAGTAGGTTTTTGCACTAACGAGAATTTTATCAAAATCATATTTTGTTACCTTTATTCGTATGAAATTTATAATGCCCCCAATATCTTGTTTTAACTTATAAATAATGTGTTGGTGGTTTTGTATTCTTTCCCTCATCATACTGTAACTTGCTCTTTCGAGAATCCTTGATAGTTTATTGCTTGTCTTTCCAAATTTGATTCTAAATCCTTTTGGTATTAATTCGTTATTTCTGCATTTTATTAAGAATGTGAGAGAATTTTTGGAATGTGATAGCTTTAGGTTTAGATTGTCCAACTACCTAAAACAAATACAAATTTCAGGCCCATACCTGACTTGTAAATTCCTAAAGAAGATTAAGAAGAATGCTAAACAAACCACAACAAACATACAGGGAGTATTTACAAGTCAGGTATGGGCCTGAAATTTGTATTTGTTTTAGACAGTTGGACCCCACTTTTACGGTCTACCAAAAATTCATAAAAAAGACATTCCTTTAAGACCTATCGTAAGCTCCATAGATTCACCATGCCATAGTTTAGCAAAATTTCTACTAAAAATTATAAATTCATTAGCAGGCAAAACGGATTCTTTCATTAAAAACAACCAACACTTTTTAGAAAAATTATCAAACATAAAAATTGAAAATACACACACACAATGGTAAGCTTTGATGTAGTAAATCTCTTCACAAATGTCCCTATAAACAAAACGCTTAATATTATAAAAAACAAACTAGAAAAAGATGGCAATCTTAAAGAAAGAACAAAACTAAGTATATCATCGATTATGGAATTACTTGGTTTATGCGCCAATACCACATATTTTCAAATAAATGATCAATTGTACAAACAAAGCTTCGGAATGGCTATGGGAAGTCCACTATCACTAATCTTTAGTAATATATTCATGGAGGAATTTGAAAAAAATGTAATATTCACACAAGAATTGAAACCACTCATCTGGTGGAGATACGTAGATGACGTCTATGCTATTTGGCCTCATAATACAGAACTAATTAAAAACTTAGTACAGTCAATTAACGAAATAGAACCAACTATTAATTTCACATATGAATCAGAACATGGAAAACTTTCGTTTTAGATATTCTAGTTAGCAAAAACGATACAACAATTAATACATCGGTATATAGAAAACCAACGCACACAAACAGATACTTAAACTTCGATTCAAACCACCCACACTGTGTCAAACAAGGAATTATCAAAACCATGTATGATGAGCAAAATTAATATCATCAAACCAAGAAATTTTAAAGAAAGAGAAAGACCTAATCATATGTACACTAATAGAAAACAAATATCCTAAAAGAATAATAGAGAAAGAAATGAATAAACACCCTAAAAATAAAGAAAAAGAAAACAAAAACAACGATACACACCACAAAATGCTCTCAATACCATACATAAAAGGATTCTCCAAAAAAATTCAAAGAATAGGAAACAAATTTAGGATTAAAACAGTATTTAGAACCAACAATACACTAAGAGCACAATTAACAAAAACAAAACCCAAAAACGCAATACAAAGTTCAAAAAATTGTATCTACAAAATACCGTGCGAATGTAATAAGTTTTATATAGGGGAAAGTTCCAGACCATTTGAAGTTCGATTAAAAGAACATAAATCATATATAAAAACTAGAAAATTTGAAAAATCCATGATTTGCCAACATGCATGGAACTCCAGTCATAAAATAAAATGGGAGGACGCAAAAATTATTGACAAAGAAGAAAACCACCAAAAACGCAAAATCAAAGAAGTTGCTTATATAACCCTACATCAAAATAACTGCGTTGCAAACGAATCCGTAACTTTCAGTAAACAATGGATTCCATTACTAAAAGAAATAACAAATGAAGATCAAATGCCCACAATATCTAGGTAGCATTGCAAGTTTTTCTTGGGTTTTCCTTGCGATATTAACATGAAATACAGCCTACATACATGATTTCTATTTATACATACAATAACTAATTATATAACAATAAACATATTAACTGGAAAACCATTATTTCGGCAATATCTAACTGTTGGGGGATCTTGGTAGCCACAAGTTGCTTAACCCCCTTCACTGAATCTCGGTGAAGTAAAACATAAAATTAGAAAACAATAGAAGGGAAACGAACTATATACATGCTGTGTGAGAATTTCAGAGAACTAAGTAGGCTAGCTCAAAATATAAATATGTGCAGGTATGTATCCAACCAGTTTTAAGATGTAGACCTAATGATGATGATGATGATGAAGCATATTAACAACCCCTGTAAAACAGCATTGATATCTGACAAGTGTAAACCCGCAATAGGGTTACCTCACAACCATATACAATCTCCGTTGAACAATATTGGTATCTGACAAGTGTAAACCCGTCATAAGGTCGCCTCAGAACTATGTTAAAATCTACCGAAAAGGTAGCTTAAACCATAATGATTTTCCCCTTCAAAATAAATATAAAAAAACGACTGCTTAAGCCTTTCAATAATGCAATCGCACACTTCTTTAATAACCATCCTCTCAATTGTATAAATAGAAACATGTTAAAAAATGTTTTCCAATTCCCAAGTTATTGAATTTATATAAAATTCACCAATAAAAATTAATCAGCTGATTTTACGTTAAGCGTATTGGCTACCTATAAAAAGTCGGTCCCAGCGTAACACAAATTGAAGGCAATCATTCTTTTAAACTTTAAAAATTTTTGTTTAGTGTACTCAAACCAAATATTTCGAACATCAATAAATCAAAGTCACCTGCAATTTATGTCATAAATGTCAAACTTGAAGTTTTTATTATTTTGACAACGATCCTACGTCATGGATCGAAACGTAAATAAAGATGATTTTAAAAACTATGAGTGGTTTAACTACCAAAGAAGATTAACAAGAATTGTCTTATATTAATTATTTTGAAATTAGGAATTGTTTATTTTTGCAAAGTTAAAATGTTATGAACACTGTAAAGAAAAGCTTTGAACAAATCACGTTATTTTAAAATGGGTTTAAATAATAATGACAACGTACGCCGCTAATCGTTTAAACTTAAAAAATGTAGCACAATTTTTAAAAATTAGCGATTATAAAATTCATAAAAATAAAGAAAAATTTGAATTATTCTTATTTTGCAACTCTAAGTTTCTTGGTTTTTATAATCATATAATTAAAATTAGTGCTTGAAAAATTTCCGAGAGAAAGTTTAGAAATATGGCTTTTGCTAATAAAATATTGGTTATACTTTGAGCCTTGAAAACAATTCAAGTCGTGAAATTCTTGAAATGCTTTGCAATTATTATGGAGTTTGTTATTCAGAGCCAGAAATTGTTCAAAATTTATTTTTGATTTCAGACTGCTTGGTATTTAACCACTTATTAGAAAGGACCTGTTGACTTCCCCACTCTTATCGGCGAAGCATCCTGCACACACAGAGTAAAATTGATATCCCGATGTACCACTATTTTAAAAACCTGAATAGAGGCTAATAGTTTCTACAATCTCAATTATTAAAAAAAGGTTAACCTTACAGTGAAAGTTTTTTGAAAGGAAATAGTTGATATGGCTTTTGTAGGAATACCAAATGCCATGTTAGAAATTTTCATTCTATATAGGTGTTCTATGGCAAGTTTTTGAGAAAAAATGCGTAAACCGCCTAAGAGGAATTTCTAAAGTATAATTCAGCTTTGTGAAAGATAACATAATTGTGTTTAAACCGACAAAAATTTTTAACGACTTTCAGGGTTTTATAAAAAGTTTAAAAATGCTAAAAATTAAAGGTGTTTTTCTTGGGTTAACATTGATTTACGTTTGTTCGATCTCAGTTCTAAAAAAGATTTGCTGAAAAATGCTTATTTGGTAAATGTAGCAACGATTTGCTTAATCTTTTATATCGTCAAAGGTATAGATCTACCTTTTGTCACAGAAATTAATGTAACAATATTAACCTCTTTCACCTAAGTCTACTATTTACTACAATCTGTCACGTGTTTTCGCTATAATGGCAATTAAAGTTCACAAATTTCTGTATCTCCGCCCACTTTTTGACCAACTCATCCACATACGTACTCGGACTAATTGTAAAGTCAACCCTTTTTTGTACTTCTTCTAAGTCGAGACCGTGCTTGTTGAACAACTTCTCAACCTGAATTTCTCTCTTGCTTGAATACTTTCCCATACTTGCAGGGTACATAAGTATAGAAAGTAGAAAGTCTTTATGCATCAGCACAAAAATTTCTAGATCTAACGCCTTTTAAAAATCAGCAATGTGGTTTGATTGCGAAATTTTAATTTTATTGAGTTAAATTTTTAGTATTAATCTTTAAATTTCAGTGGTGTTAACAAAACAGTGTAGTTTCGAAAATATTTCAGAAATTTCAAAAGCTTGAAACCCGTAAGTCGATTATTTAGTGTCTTATTAATTGATATTTTATAACAAAAGTTGCTGAAGGAGCGTGTAAGTAGACCAGTAACCTTTTTAAAGAAGAATAAGTAAGATTCTAAAATTATTAAAAATTAAAATCATTCAGAACATGCAGGCTACCATTCCTATACTATTTATAAAATATTCTGTTATTAGTCGTGTATCTTTATACCGCTTTAACAATTTTATAACTGCCCTTGTTCGCAGAGGCTTGAATTGGGGTCATATCTCCGTACACAGAGTAATTATTCATTAGCTGATGAATGCCAAGGATAACGATCTGTGTGAAGGTTAAAAGAAATGGTGATTGCCCAGTCAGAGAAAGTGCTCCATTTGTCATTAAATCTTGCAAACATACTTGGAGCTATTACCGGTTTTCGCAAAACTTTTTAAAACCATTATAATCATTAAGCAGATAGCAATATCTACAATTAATCTAAACGTTCTAGGTTACTGCATCAATTATAATATAATCTAAGTCGATATGAATTTGTAATAAAGTGAAAGTGCCATTAGAATGTATAAGTGATAGTTTCCGCTCTAAGTATTACTTACGGTTTATAACAGTTTATAGATATAACATAAATTTAACTATACATAAATTTTGGCATAAAAATGAGTTACAATTAAATTAAATTTATTTCGAGTATATAGATACACACTTATTTACAGATGCGACCTACATATTATCTATGAGGGACTAGTTCTTGCTCCACAACGGCGAAAGTTGGATATTGGAGCTACCGGATACTATAAACATGATTTAAATCTTGTAAATGATTTTAACACAATTTACAATAAATAAACAACGTTTATCATTATTTTTTTACAATTGTGACATATACACTTTTATGTTCAGTTGAGGTGTATAAATAACAATACCTTTTAATAAAAATAAGTTAAAATAAATAATGTTAATTGAGAATCATGCTAGCAATAGCGCAAGTTCGATCACAAGCACAAACAACATTTAGAGAGGTTATTATTATTTAAATAATGGGGAAATGTTGAATGATACGGATATGAAATCGGCGAGTTAATATCTTTGGACATTTCAAGTTCACACCTAAAGTGTTTCCATAAAAAAAAAACTAATTAGCCACTTTTACAAATTCTGAATTATCATATCCTCTAGCACTAATAAATGTGGTGACTCCTTTTCGATCTATGGCACGCACTCTCACAAACAAGAACGCCGCAACTAAACTAGATACAATGAGAACTAGTAGAAGCATTACCAGTCCCGCCACAAAACTAGGAACTGACATACATATAGTTTCAGAATCTGGAGACGAAGTTGATTGTATTACTACAGTTTCGTTACTAGCGGCCGCATTTAATGCAAAATTTACATCGCCGGGTGCCACTACCTGTATTGTTCTGCTAGTGTTAACATCGGTCATTTCTTGAGCTTCCCTCTTATAAATTCTGGTCGTTACTATATTAATCATATCTGCATTACGTCTTCTTCTAACTCCTTGCAATTCTGCTGGAAGATTTTCTACAGAGCGCGGACGACCACCCAAAGTTGCTAAGTTACCCTCAAGCTCATCAACCACACTACTTTTTCTCTTAACTGTGTTATAAGATCCGTGATGACCTGGTGGTGGAGGAGGAGGTAAGTGAACTTCGTTACTAGATTGAGGTGGTGTTTGAGGTGACGGTGAAGACGGGTTTGGAGGATTCGATGTTGAAGATAATGAGCCTTGTGCTTGAGGTGGCGGTACTACCTCAGCATTAGTTTCAGAATATGCTCCAGTTGGACCTGATGGGTTGCGTGGGTCTGGGAAAGCTTGTGGAATTCCGTATTCTTGTAAATTGGGTGTACCGTATTCAGCACTTAAACCACCTCCGCCATGTAGGGGAAAATCTCCTGCCCCTAACGTGTTACCTAACGTTGGTGGACCATATTCACCTGCAATGCTTAAACCATGTCCACCACATTTAGGTTCTGGACAATTATAGCGACAAACTTGAATAACGCATTGGAAATGCACGTTCATTGAGTCTGGGAATTTAAACGCTTGGAAGTAGGCAAATGATACAACAGAAGCAGAAGGCCCAAAGTTTTTGATTTTCTGGAACCTGCTCATGATTTTAGGTCTTACAACACAACCGAATTGATCCACAAGTTGTATTGGAGCTCGCTTGCCGTCGTGTGCAACACAATTGCGAACAAGCATATCAAACTTGTTTTCGTCGTCTTTAATTGCCAATACCATGGTCATGGTTTGCCCGATTTTAACAATGCCAGATACTTCAGAAGCCCATGGGCCTTTACCTACTTGAATCTGCATCCAACACTGCAAATTGTCTCCAAGGAAGTTTGCAGTAACAGCATGCAGCATATCCACCTGGAAAGGTCTGAAAGTTACCGCTTTTTCATAAAAATCGTACCAGGTGCATCGCAATTTTCTAGCCTGATCCCATACTTCCTGTACATACGGGTCATACTGAATAATAATAGTGTTTTCGACATAACTGCCACTTGGTGTTTGTCCACCATAAGCTGCTACATTATGATTAGCAGATGAAGACATACCGCAGCTATTTAGAAATATTTCAAAGGTTGCACTGAGATGTCCAGTTCCCGGTTTTAAATGAACGCAATGGGAGTCACTATAAAAACCTTTGGAAAATATCATACCATAAAATGGGCGGTCAAATTCAATATTAACTCGCATATGCGTTTTTTCGCACTGTACTTGCAGATGTTTTATCTGTGGCATGTCAGGAGTTGCAAGAGGCCAAGGATCATCAGCATTGCCACCGCCTTGTAATAGAGGCGGTGGTGCGTATCCAGGTCCTGATAATGGTGGTCCATAAACAGCTCTATGTTCCAAGGGTAATGATGCGGAATCGGTTAAGGGCGCATCACTTTGAATTTCCTATTAAATAAGAAATACCTTGTCACTATTTTGATAATTCACAAAAGTGTTTAATAGTAACATAATAAAGTTGTGCAGGTACCATGATATATTTATTTACTTGCAAACTTTAATGCGGGTGGTTTGTGAAATTGTTTTAACAATGTATTTACATAATTTCTTACCCTAAATAGAAATGGAAGAACTACTGCAAGCACACATTGAAGCTGTCGATGTATTCCCATGGTACGTGTTTATTCTCTATCAGTGAATCCTGAAATTAAAGTAGAAATCAATCATAAATCAATCATGTTCTTATGTGCGTGAGGTGCAACTTAGTTTTACAACGAAGCGCCTCTCCATGCTTGACGTGCTCTGACCCACTAACACACTCATTCATGCCGATTAGCCTACACCAAGCACATACATTTACAGGTACATAAAATTACTATTCTTAAATATTTTAACAGAAATTGCAAGTTATTAAAATGTCGGTAACTTTAATTGATCTTTAATTAATGGATACGCATGACCTACTTTACAATAACAGATGCGCGACCTTGCGTTATCTGCTTGCTTGCAGTTGCTCCAGTAACAAGAGAAATGCAGATACCGGAGCAAATTATCTATTTCACATCACCGACCAACATTATTTATTTACGATTTCATATACACGAGAAAGTAGAACGTTTTCTTTAACAAAACATAGAACAAAAATATTTATCTAATTTCATTCCATTTATTTACTTTTCCTAATATGGTTACAATAAACACTTACAGAATATTTTGCATATATTTTGGAAGATTTCGCTTTCTTTAAACAACAGAATATTCTAGTGGTATGTGAGGCTCACACCAACCTACTTAACATTTTTATTTGAATGATGATTTGCTGTAGCGTATTTTACTGTACGTAGGCACTTTTAATTAGGGGTTTAGCTTACATTTTCTCAACTATTGATTGATTAGCATTCGGTATGAGCATATACCCGTTATAGAAATTGTATGACTTCGTTTATAGAAAGTTATTTACCTGAAAGTGATTTTTAAACCGAATAATTTTAAGATGAATCCACTAAATTGTGGTCGAATGGTGATGAAAGTAAAAATATTAAAGAAATTATATTTCATCAAAATAGCTTCATTAATTTGTACTAGGCATTGTTGTATCGCATTACGTGAAGTACGCTACTCGTACGTTTTCTCTTTTCATTGTTTTATGGTAGAGAGCAGAACCGTTTAACAAAACTTGCGCAATCTTTTGCATCTATAAGATTTCTCTTTTGTTATCCTGGTATAGAGGTAACAATTTCAGTTTCATAGTTTCTATAATTAAAATTTACGTTGCACTTTGAAATTGGATCAATTTATTAAGTGGGGTAGTGCAGCATTAATCCGTAAATAATAGCTATTAATTGAACGTATAATTTCTATTTTTATATGATAATTCATGAGAATTAGTACTTCTATTATTAATAAGAAGTACGACTACTGTCACAGAAGTCCGCAGGAAGAAAGTATTCATATCGCAACAGGTGCGCGTGTGCACGGCACCGTTGACATACTGGCTTGCTTTCCTTTCAGTTCTGTACTCAATCGAAGAGCGTACGTATCTATGTATATAGGTATACAAGAAAATATTTAAATTCGTATTCATTCATAAGTATAATCTCGCGTTTGTACAAACTTAATGAAAACCGGCCCCTCGAACTTGTCTCTGTCGAAAACAACTAAAATTATAATTCCAACCAGAACAACAGTTTTTAAACATTATTTCCGGTACCCCTTTATACCGGTTTTTTTGTTGCTTAATATTTAATTACACGTGTAATAGCACAAGAGACATGCAGTACAAACCCTTAATTTGTCCTGTATCAACGATGGATTGATGCACCTCCGAGAAACACCACACTATAAATTAAGTCTCCAGTTCACTGTTATCACAAGCACAGGCACATGTTAACCTAATCTACAAAATGATACGTTAATTACGTAAAAACCGAACCTCGATACCGTTGTGCAACTAGTGTAAAAGTAACCGACATTAAAATCCTGAGTTCGTTTTATATAGATGTGAAAGTTAGCCCCTCTTTATGCGGCATTGCAAGTGGGAAATGCATAAGTTTCCTATAGTATTTGCCAGCCCGGATCTAAATTAATACTCCGGGATGTTAATTTTTCTCTAATTTCAAGCTTCTTACTACTTTCTATACCCATTACTGTACCGTCTGCGTCAACAATGTATAATTGCATAAAAGGATTTATTATGAAATCAAAAAGTTTGTTGCTAAAGGTCCGGGTTTCAAAAATTCGGAACCAATTAAGTAATAAGATACGATTTTTTAGTATGGTATAATTTATGTATGTATTTGGCGGTTTTCAACGATTAACAAATTTTTAATAAGTTCTAATCTATTTTGTAAATTTACTGAAAAATAAATTAAATAATTATAAAGCACATAAGATGGTAGATATATCCTTATTCGCAATTTACGTTTCGTCTATCGCTTCAATTAAACACTGCCCTACTTTGTTATAGATGCTTGCTTTTTCCAAAACACTACCCTTATCAAAATGTTTGAAACGTGTACTACTTCTAATAAAATAATTCTGTTTAGAAACATGCTCAATACAACACAATCCATTTCAAAAGTTATAGTAATTATATTCCGATGAGTTTGCTTAGTGAAAACATTCTTTTCGATAAATTCTGTCCAACCCCAACAAATCTGCGTCAAACCCTACACGTGTATTTTAACTAACCGTCTATACTCTAATAAAATATTTCGAGTTATGGCACCTTTTACAAAAATTTTTTGCAGTCCTCCAAAATAGGTATAAATAGCTACTTGGAGGGCTTTGGCGAGTTTAGGAATTTCAGATGTCAGATTCTAACAAGAATTTCATATAACTAATGTTATATTTTTTCTTGTTTACCAAATTCCGCGCTTGGGCACTGTAGGGTATTGTTTTTTGTTAAATGTGTAGAAATCGTTTTGATTTTCATGTGTCGCCTTCATATCATGTAATACATACCTTTTACTTATTTTTGGTATTCATGTATCAAGCCTTCTATGGCATCCTTGATTAATCATTTTTCCTTGAACAATCTTGTAATCGATTACGGAAATACGGGCGTGCTTTATCAAAGGTAAACCATTTCATATCCATTGCTTTACGACAAGCTCTTCATCATCATTGGGTCTTCAGTCCTGGAACTGGTTAGACGCGTACCATCATTGTTTCCTATTCTGAACTAACCTACACATTTTTTTGAAATCTGTACAGTATGCATCTATCACTATCTGCGTGCAAAAGTCCGATCTCGGTCTACCCCTCCTTTTTTTTATCTCTGCTTCTAATATATCCCGTACTATTCCCCAAAAATGCCTTAGAAAGTATCCCGCCCTTCTATTTCTCCAATTTTTTCTTATTTTCCACAGATATCCAGATATCCTTTTCGTCTAGTATTTCTATAACTTATTTGTTATTAACCTTGTCTGTCTATGCTATCATTCTTATACATCTGAAGCACAACATTCCAGAAGGTTTCTATCTCTTTCTGTCAGCTATTCCTACTGCCCCTATTTCATAGACACACTGTGCTGTGCTCCAGACATATGCTCTGAACAATTTTCTTCTTGTCTCTATGTTTGTTGTCTTTGAACATAGCCGCTGTTTTTTCTTGTTAGATGCACTTCGGTCACCTATTGTTTTACAGTTATATACCTTATTTCCCCGATGTTCAGTGGTATGTGAAGGGGGTAAGCACCCTGTGCCTGCCAAGTTGCACCAGCACTCAAACGTTTGTCAAAATAAATACCTGTAGTTGTTTATAATAATCATCAGATTTAAGTGCACTTATTTTTTTCGTCATTCGATTTTCCGTTTTGAAACTGGTTGGATGCATACCCCCACCTATAGTTCTGAGCTAGCCTACACACTTCCCAGAAATTCCAACAACAGTCTATATACAGCTCGGTTTTCCTTCTATTGTTTTCTATTTATTTGCCCTATTTCACTGAGATTCAGTGGTACGTGTAGGGGCCAATGTAGTAAGTATAGGACTACGGATCCCATGGTCCTGGGTTCGAATCCCGACACGGCCGACTGCTTGAAAAATGGCAGGTAAGCATTTTTCACAAAAATTACGCCCTCGTTCGGATGAGAGATTAAATGGAGGTCCCGTATGTGAGTGTTGTCACGCACGTTAAAGATTCCTACCTTGCCTGGAACAGCAAGTCTTCGGCATAATTCCAAATTTCCAGGCAACAAAAGACTCGCTTCCTGGCCAATGTACTACCTTCGGGTGGGGCATTGGAAATGTAAATGCACGGTACGTGAAGGGGTTGAGGGTCTATGGCTGCCAAGGATCCCCCAACACCTAGACATTTGCCGAATTAATAAATTTCTAGTAAATACTTTCGTATAATTAACATTAGTTGAGAATATGGCAATACCAATACCTGTAGTTGTTTATAGTAATCATCGTGTTTAAGTACGTTTATTTTTTCGTCATTAGTTTTTTTATCTTGGTACTGGTTGGATGCGTACCTCCAGCGATTTCTATTTTGAGCTAGCCTACGCGTTTCCCTGAAATTCTCACTTCCTACATCTTTCGCCATCTGCGTGCAGTTGTCTAACTTATATCTACCTCTACTCCCCTAATATATTTCGTAATACTCCCTCTTGTCTTAGTATGCGACCAATCATCCTATTTCTCCTATTTTTTATAGTTTTCCACATATTTCCTTCTTCCTCTACCATTTCTAGTACCTCTTTGTTCTTAACTTTGTGTGTCCATGAAATCTTCATCATACGTCTGTAGTACCACATTTCAAAGGCTTCTACCTTTTTCTTGTCTGCTTCTCCTACTGTCCAGGCTTTACAGCCGTACAGTGCTGTACTCTACACATGTTTCCATGTTTGTTGTTTTTGAACACAGTAGTTGTTTTTTCTTGTTAAATGTGCCACGACCTTGTGCTAATTTTTGTTTTACATCTTTTGTGGTTTTTTCAGCTTGCGTTATTTGGCTTCCTAGGTAGCAGAAATCTTTAACCTCTTGTAAGTTCTCGTTACCTATTTGTATTTTTATTTCTGGTTTATTTTCCCCTCCTTTACATACCGGAACTTTAGTTTTATTTTTGTTAATTTTCATACCGTATCTCTCTGTTAGAAATGTTTCCATTTCATTAAAAGCGACTTCTAACTCTTCTTTGCTAGATGCTAATACCGCTATATCATCTGCAAATCTAAGTTTATCAATTTTATGTCCCTGCATAGTAAATCCAATTGTCTTCCTGCATTTAACAGTATTCATTGCTTCTTCTATGTACAAGTTAAAAATTAATGGGGATAAGGCACATCCCTGTCTCACCCTTTTCCTAATATTTACTTCCCTACGTTCCCGCTCTAATTCTATTACTGCTGTTTGCTCTTTGTATAAGCTATGTACTATCCGTCTATCCCTAAAACTCATTCCAATCAATCTTTTTGAATATTTCGAACATTTTTTTGTAATTTACATTGTCGAATGCTTTTTCCAGATCTATAAATTCTATATACATGCTTTTCTCCTTTTCTATTGTTTTCTCCATTATCACTCTCAGAGTTAAAATAGCCTCCCGTGTTCCCATGTTTCGCCTAAACCCTAATTGAACTTCTCCTAGTAATTCTTCAGCTCGTTTTTCCATTCGTCTTTGTGCAATTCTAGTTAATATTTTTGACACGTGTGCTGTCAAACTTATTGTTCGAAAATTTTCACATCTATCTGCGCCTTTCGTTTTTGGTATAATTACTATGAAGTTACGTTTGAAATCTTTTGGTATATCGCCTGTCTCATACATTAAACTTACAAGTTGGAAGATACGTTCTGTTACTGCTTGTCCAGTGGCTTGTACCAGGTGTCTTACCATTTTTCAGTATAAGATATCTCAAGTCATCATTTTCAATGTCTGATTCCTGTTCAAATGCTGTTAGTTCCTCTCCTGCATATAAATTCCCTATATATTCCTGCCATCTGACCAATTTCTCTACATTTTCTATAATGAAGTTTCCTTTCACGCCCTTTATATTTTTGCTATACGGTTTTATATTCCTAAAATTCATTCTAATTAGTTAGTCTGCTTCGTCTGTCTTTCCTATTTCAATCTTAGTTTGTACCTTTTTGCACTTTTCATCAATCCACTGCACTACAACTTAGTCTTTTTAATTGCATGTTCTGTGCATTTCAAATGTCTCCGTTTGTTTGTTAATTACACAAAGTAAGTCGATAAATACTATTGTATTACAGTTAATAAGATGAAATAATAACTTATGCTTTTATGCAAAGCCTTAACGATCATTTCAAAATGGAAAATAAATGGCTTGGACAGGACTTGAATCTTATATTTTCCATCCTTCAATTACTAGCTAATTGTGAAATTATCATTAAGGTTTTGCATAAAAGTCTAAGTTATTATTTCATCTTATTAACTGTACTACGATAGTATTTATTGACTTACCGTGTGTAGTTAACTACCTAAAATATTTATTTATTTAATACTTGACTTATAGCCGTAATTTTGAACGTTGCTTCCTGTCTATAACAATAATGAAACTTGACAATGTCAGATATGATTGACAAGAATGCCAAACGTAATTGAAAGTTAGTTTGATGTATAGCTGTGTACACGATTTAGATTTATAAAATTTTCAAATGTCGTCATCGATCTCGGTGGCGTAGTTGAAAAACGCATGGTCCTAGAAAGGCTAAGATACAGATTTAAGTCTTGTCTAAGACCTTGTACTTTCCATTTTTCAATTACTAGCTCGATTTGAAATGATCATTTAGGCTTTGCATAAAAGTCTAAGTTATTATTTCATGTTATTAACTATATATATATATATATATATATATATATATATATATATATATATATATTTTAATTTTCCATAAATATTGTGGGTTTTAGGTCGGCTGGATTATTTAAGAAAACTCTTTTTATAAACCTGAGCTGGATTTATTTTAATCCTTTTTCAAAGGTACTACAATTACAAAATTGATGAATAAACAGTAAATCATATTTTATACTTACTAAGGTGAGGTTATATAATAAAATTGGCAATTAACATAAAAAGTTATTTTCGTTATAAATTTTTTAAAATGTATATAACAACGCCAAATTACAACAAGAGGTAAAAATCTTATGTATATAAAATATTAATAATAAATAAAAGTCAAAAGTTCGATAGAAATTGTTATTAAATGGCAACCTTAAAAAATGTTTATTATAACTATGTATGTACCTGCGTGTAACACTGTGAGTGTATGTATGAGTCTGTATGTGTGTGTAGTGTGTGTTTCTGTGTGTTTTTTTTTGTTGTTTGTAATATATTTAAGAGAAATTTATCTTATAGATCCATTGATAAATTTGTTGTTGTATGGTTGTTTTTATTTGTGATATTTAGAAGATACGTGTAGATACAATTTAAGTCATTAACATCTGTTCTTTTGTTCATAGTATTTTTTTGTTGGTAGATGTGACACATTTCTAGAAACTCTCTTTTTGATTTTTTGTCTTCCATCTGTAATATAATTGGATTGTTAAAATCTATTTTATGTTTTTTAGTATTTGCGTGTACACATAGGGCACAAGCATTGGGTTTTATACGTATATCGCTCTTATGTTGGGTTATTCGTTGTTTAAGTGTTTGTTTGCTTTGCCCTACGTAACATTCATTGCAATCCAGACAATTGATCTTATATATGATATTTCTTTTATTTAAAATCGGAGTTTTGTCTTTAATTTTAGAGAAAAGGTAATTTAAGGTTAAAGTATTTTTAGAAGTTATTTTTATGTTAAATTTATTAAATACGTTAGTTAGTTTTGGTGTAAGGTGTTCAATGTTTTTTTTTTCTCTAAAATTAAAGACAAAACTCCGATTTTAAATAAAAGAAATATCATATATAAGATCAATTGTCTGGATTGCAATGAATGTTACGTAGGGCAAAGCAAACAAACACTTAAACAACGAATAACCCAACATAAGAGCGATATACGTATAAAACCCAATGCTTGTGCCCTATGTACACGCAAATACTAAAAACATAAAATAGATTTTAACAATCCAATTATATTACAGATGGAAGACAAAATCAAAAAGAGAGTTTCTAGAAATGTGTCACATCTACCAACAAAAAAAAATACTATGAACAAAAGAACAGATGTTAATGACTTAAATTGTATCTACACGTATCTTCTAAATATCACAAATAAAAACAACCATACAACAACAAATTTATCAATGGATCTATAAGATAAATTTCTCTTAAATATATTACAAACAACAAAAAAAAACACACAGAAACACACACTACACACACACATACAGACTCATACATACACTCACAGTGTTACACGCAGGTACATACATAGTTATAATAAACATTTTTTAAGGTTGCCTTTAATAACAATTTCTATCAAACTTTTGACTTTTATTTATTATTAATATTTTATATACATAAGATTTTACCTCTTGTTGTAATTTCTGTTGTTATATACATTTTAAAAATTTGAAAATAACTTTTTATGTTAATTGCCAATTTTATTATATAACCTCACCTTAGTAAGTATAAAATATGATTTACTGTTTATTCATCAATTTTGTAATTGTAGTACCTTTGAAAAGGATTAAAATAAACTGAAAGCTCAGGTTTATAAAAAGAGTTTTCTTAAATAATCCAGCCGACCTAAAACCCACAATATTTTTGGAAAATTAGAATAAAGGAGGTCGTTATTAATAATTCATTTAATCATATATATATATATATATATATATATATATATATATATATTACTCATATTTAGACCAGGGTAGAAAATTAAATAATCACATCAAATAATTTTAATCACTGTGTAGAAGCTTTGGAAAAGATACGCGTTATTAAAAAACCGTGAAGCATAAAATTCATTCGTTTCATTAAAAATAAGAGATTTAAATCATGTACAAGACGCTTTATATCAAAAGAAGCAGTATTAAAAGCTCTACGTAAAGAAACAAAGAGAAATTACGTGCAAAATTTATATTAATTAACTCTATTTTAAGTAACCGGTATTAAACAAAATGTACAGATAATAATTAATATTTGATTAGGAGTCACTAAAATTAAAGGGTATTATTTTTAATTGAAGTTAATTGAACCATTAGTAACATATAATATCTATAAAACTTGTAAAACCCAATAAAATGCAAATCGTAGAAGGGTATTTAAAATGTTACGTTTGAACACACCTGCGTATTTTTAAAAGGCAATTTCAGTTTAATTTGTTTAGATAAACATGTCGATTCTACGGATATTGGAAACGGTCGGATGCTTTAGCACGAAATACAGAACACCTGCGTATTTTTAAAAAAGCTTGTTCTGCGTAAATGTTGCAGATAATTAATGGTTACAAAGAATCTTGGGGAAACCGTGGCTTAATATTCACGGGAAGGCGCGATACGGGGTTATTTAACCCAGATAGTCCACATGGACTGAAATAATCGATAATAAGGAATATCAATTTGCACTAATAAGAACAGGGTAGATAGAGACAGATAATATGCGCAAGACCGAGGCACATATAGTAAAAGGCGTGAGTAGAGCAACGTCATAGGGTTGCGATTGGTTAAAAGTAAAAGGCAAAATTTGAGAGGTAAAAATAACATTTCTGTATAAAATTCAATTAGTTATTTCCAGACGTTGCGTGCCGTGTCGAAATTTCTGATATTTAACTGGGGCGAGTGCAAAATTCGTAAAAATCGCATGCCGGGCTGCGGAATGGGAACATAGCATGCGAAATTCTTTAGAATTGTCCGTTTTGAGGACTCGACCGACAGACAGGCTAACCTCTATATATACCCAGGGGAATATGAACAAGCTCTCTGAGATCTTCGACTTGATTCAATGCGTTAAACAGTGCTTTTTAGTTTTCCGGTTTTGATGAAATAATTTAAACAGTTTGCTCGTATATTTTGGTGATTTAAAAACCAGTTTGTTCTTTACGTGCTACAATGAATGTACTTTAGTGCACTTAGAAAAGAAAATACAAGGTAATAAAGTTAGTATCACTGTACTAATTAGTCAAAATTTGCACCGACGAATGAATACACAAAAGTAGGCAGTTTTGGCGTATATTGGTGAAAGAAGCATGAATTTCTTTGCTATTTTTCGGGGGTGTTAATAATTAAATGGTTCATAAACATGACTGGATCCACAAAACAAGGTTCAGATATTCACAGATGAGTTCCGGAAAAGCCCTGAAACAACTTTAGATGGATGGTGATGTAGAAAATTTTAAAAGCGTTGAGAATCAGAAGCCGTAAATATAACCCAGTTGGATTGGTGTGATTAACAAAAGGGACGATGTACATTGAAGCTACGAGTGCAGTAACCTTCAGGTAAATTATACTATTTTGTTTGAACTTTGATATTTTGGTGTGTGTTGAATAACTTTATAATTGATTTACTCAAAATGGACAGTAGTGAAATTGTACTAACAATAAAATTTTAATTTTAAGGTGAAATTTGCTTGTTTAAGTAGAAAGGGGTATTTAGTATTGATGTTCTGGATTATGATGAAAATTTGGGTATGTCTTTGAGCTCAATTAGACGAACCTGGTTAATTAACGTAAAGGGGTGGTAGATGCTCCCTTTGTACTCAGACTCAGGTCTGCATATATTGTTATAGTAATTAGTAGGCATCCTACAAGGACTTTAATTCTGGATGCACATTAAAATGATAATAAATTTAATTTTGAAATTTTCTGATATTAAAATTTATGCTGAATATTAATTTTGAAATTTTAATGTATTGTGAATATTGATGTAAATAGAGTTGACGTTGATGTTTGTGGTAGGAATGTGTTTGTTTTTTTTATGTATGAGGATGAAAGCTATCTAGAGGAGCAGCCGAGGCGATTAACGGAACAAAGTCAATGGACCAACACAGTTAAGGTAATGAATAGCTTTTTGTAGGTTTCACAGCATTCTTGACGCCCAAAAGTGAGGCTCGATTATAAAGCGTAGTTCACGGATTTTGTAGGTTTCACAACATTCTTGGCGACCCAAAAGTGAGGCTCGAGTTCCAAATAAAATTTTTGTGATTTTATTCCAGGAAACTGGCGATCTGAGAGAGAGAGTTTCTGTGTGTGTATAAATTTAAGAGTATTTTAGAGTGTGTGAGAGTGATTAGAACGTATGCAGAGAAAAGAGTGGTTAAGGAGTCAAGGAGTGGAAATTGGGAGTGACGATAGTGCATTGTGTGAGAAAAATTCGAAAATGGAAGAAGCTGCAGGCAGTAGAGATCAGTCGAGGACGGAATCAGGGGATCAAGGAAATGAGTTAATGATGAGAATGTTAGAGGAAATGCGATTAGCTAGGGAGGAGTCCAACAGAAAATTAGAACAGCTAAGCGATGAAACTAATAGAGCTAGGGAAGAATCTAATAGAGCTAGAGAAGAATCGAATAGAGCGAGGGAGGAGTCCAACCAAAAATTAGAGCAGATAAGCGGGAAAATTGAACAAAATACTAAAGAATTTACAGAATTTAAAAATAGTCTTACCGTGAAAATGGGGGAGGTTGAAAATAGGGTTGAAAAAGATGAGCGTGATATTACAGGTTTTCGACAGGAAATGGGACATTTAAGGTCCGAAGTACGCATTTTCTGTGAAGAAGAAATAAATGTAAAAATGACTGAAGTAACGGACTCATGTAGGGATCAGTTAGGCAGAGTAGAGCGCGAAGTTAGTAGTATCAAATACAACATGTCAAGTTTAACGGGGGATGGTCCCAGATTTTATACAGGTGGAGTGTCATTGGACCAACACATGAAGTTTTATGGCGATAACAGGGTAAATCCACAAATTTTTATTAATAGTGTAAGAAATCTAGTGGGAAATTTATTTGACGAACAGACTAAACTGAATACAATAAAGGCTTTATTAAAGGACAATGCGGAAGCATGGTACAATTTAGTAGGACATGACATAGACACCTACACGGATTTTGAAGACAGGTTTTTAAAGCACTACTGGAGTGACCACAGACAAGACCAGGTACGAGACGACTTAATCACAGGAAATTTAAGGAGAATTTTCAGGAAGTAGGAGCAATATGCTATACGCAAGTATAGCATAGCAAAGCAACTGAACCCACCACTGACGGACCGACAAATTATTAAGTATTTATCACGACACTTCGAGGTAGAAGTAAGACAACACGTAGCACTACAGAACATAGTGGACAGAGAAATGTTTCTAGAATACCTGCAGAGGTACGACGACGTAAGTAGTGGACGACCTCGGGATAATAGGGAAAGACAGATCAATACAGTTAGGTTTGACAATAGACGGGACAACTATGCTAGAAGAGGGAATAGTTACGGATACCAGCGACAGAATTGGGAACAGCGACGACCATACGTTAGAAGTAATAGTTTAGGAAGGGAAACTGCACCGAGACCGGAACCTACCAGAGGGAATAGTTCACCGGACATGAGGGGGACTGCTAATACAGACACGGAACGAGTGGAAACGCCTAGGACATACGCTGAGGTGACGGCTAGACCAGGACCAAGTAGGAAAACAGACCTGGACAGGATTTTTAGAACGCGACAGACCACTAGATTTCAGTGTAAATGTATATGAACATCCACGTGAATTTTTCAAAATTGAGGAGGAAGTAGAGCCAGAAACTAAGGAAAAATTATGTTTGCCAATTATTAATATAGAAATTTTTGAGAATAATGTAGAAGTATTACTTGATACAGGGGCAGAGGCGAGTTTAATATCGGAGGAATTCGTCAGCCAAATTAGGGATAAGGTTTGTGATAGAATTATGCCTATAAAGCGTAGCCATTTAGTAGCTCCAAATAAAAGAAGTTTGCTGTAGTAAATAGTGTTGTGGTGCTTAGGATAGATATAGGAGGTTTAAGCTGTGAACAGGAGTTTGTAATTGTACCTGGACTGAAGTTTCAGAGCATTTTAGGTGTTGACTGTATGATGAAGTTAGGGTTTTGATAGATATGGAAAGGAAGGTAATAAGGATTAAGGATAGGGTAGTGCCATGGAAGGGCAGTTATGAAGTCACAGAGGATGACACGGGGTTTAGTATTAATGTAGTAGAGGTAGAGGATGATGAAGGTAAACAGATCAACACAATAAGATGTCCAGAGGATAGGAGAGTAGAGGTTCAAGCTTTAGTACAAAAACATGCAGAATTAGTGGGGGTAGAAGCAACAGCAGCATATCGGGAGCAGGTGAAGGCAGAATTAATTAAAGATGCACGAAAAATTAATCAACGGACCAAACCGCAATTCCATTGTCCACCATCCATGGACACATTTTTGACGAGGTTAAATGGCAAGTTTGTTTTTAATAAAGTAGATTTAAAAAATTCATTCTGGCGGATTCCATTACATAAGAATTCTAGAAGGTACATAGGATTTTCCATAGAGGGAAAAATCGATAATTGTAAAGTAGTATCGTTTGGTTTGTCGACAGAAAAGAAAATAATAATAAATAAGAAACAGAGTGTAGGGCATGAAGAAGGAGCAGTATTTAAGAGTCAGGATAATAGGGATAAGTTTATTTTATGTGAGATAATAGGGATGATAAGTATAGATATAGAAGGGGGAGAAATAGGGATGAAGAGTATTAGGATGGTGAGAAGAAAGACTTGGAGGGTCAAGAAGAGAGTTAGATTTAAATAACTTGATGAACAAAGAATAGAGATAGGTGAATTTTAGTATAGTTATAGAAAATGAAGCTAGGTATAGGATAAATATGGGAGATAATTAGAAATAGGTTTAGGATGAGAATAAAGAGTAAATGTAGGAAGAAAATAAGATAGGTTAAGTATAGATATTTCATATAAGATTAGGTGAGAGTTAGGAATAGGATAGGTATATAGGATTAGGTAGGGAGAAGTAAAGTGTAGTGAAGATTAGTTTAAAAGTTAGGAATAGGATAGGTATAGGATTAGATGGATAAGTAGGATGAAGTTAGGGATAATTTCAGTTTAGAGAATTAGGTGAGAGTTAGGAATAAGATAGGGATATAGGACAGGTGTAAATAATTTTTTGATTGGATAAGGTAGGTAAGTTAGATAGATAAGGGTAGAGAGAGATAGGCATTTTTTTTTGTAAATTTCGTTTGCGATTTAAATATTTTATATTTGAATTCAAATAAGTGGGATTATTTGTATTCAAATAGGGGGAAAATACTCATATTTAGACCAGGGTAGAAAATTAAATAATCACATCAAATAATTTTAATCACTATGTAGAAGCTTTGGGAAAAGATACGCGTTATTAAAAAAAAACCATGAAGCATAAAAATTCATTCGTTTCATTAAAAATAAGAGATTTAAATCATGTACAAGACGCTTTATATCAAAAGAAGCAGTATTAAAAAGCTCTACGTAAAGAAACAAAGAGAAATTACGTGCAAAATTTATATTAATTAACTCTATTTTAAGTAACCGGTATTAAACAAAATGTACAGATAATAATTAATATTTGATTAGGAGTCACTAAAAATTAAAGGGTATTATTTTTAATTGAAGTTAATTGAACCATTAGTAACATATAATATCTATAAAAACTTGTAAAAACCCAATAAAATGCAAATCGTTGAAGGGTATTTAAAATGTTACGTTTGAACACACCTGCGTATTTTTAAAAGGCAATTTCAGTTTAATTTGTTTAGATAAACATGTCGATTCTACGGATATTGGAAACGGTCGGATGCTTTAGCACGAAATACAGAACACCTGCGTATTTTTAAAAAAGCTTGTTCTGCGTAAATGTTGCAGATAATTAATGGTTACAAAGAATCTTGGGGAAACCGTGGCTTAATATTCACGGGAAGGCGCGATACGGGGTTATTTAACCCAGATAGTCCACATGGACTGAAATAATCGATAATAAGGAATATCAATTTGCACTAATAAGAACAGGGTAGATAGAGACAGATAATATGCACAAGACCGAGGCACATATAGTAAAAGGCGTGAGTAGAGCAACGTCATAGGGTTGCGATTGGTTGAAAGTAAAAGGCAAAATTTGAGAGGTAAAATAACATTTCTGTATAAAATTCAATTAGTTATTTCCAGACGTTGCGTGCCGTGTCGAAATTTCTGAGATTTAACTGGGGCGAGTGCAAAATTCGTAAAAATCGCATGCCGGGCTGCGGAATGGGAACATAGCATGCGAAATTCTTTAGAATTGTCCGTTTTGAGGAATCGACCGACAGACAGGCTAACCTCTATATATACCCAGGGGAATATGAACAAGCTCTCTGAGATCTTCGACTTGATTCAATGCGTTAAACAGTGCTTTTTAGTTTTCCGGTTTTGATGAAATAATTTAAACAGTTTGCTCGTATATTTTGGTGATTTAAAAACCAGTTTGTTCTTTACGTGCTACAATGAATGTACTTTAGTGCACTTAGAAAAGAAGATACAAGGTAATAAAGTTAGTATCACTGTACTAATTAGTCAAAATTTGCACCGACGAATGAATACACAAAAGTAGGCAGTTTTGGCGTATATTGGTGAAAGAAGCATGAATTTCTTTGCTATTTTTCGGGGGTGTTAATAATTAAATGGTTCATAAACATGACTGGATCCACAAAACAAGGTTCAGATATTCACAGATGAGTTCCGGAAAAGCCCTGAAACAACTTTAGATGGATGGTGATGTAGAAAATTTTAAAAGCGTTGAGAATCAGAAGCCGTAAATATAACCCAGTTGGAATGGTGTGATTAACAAAGGGACGATGTACATTGAAGCTACGAGTGCAGTAACCTTCAGGTAAATTATACTATTTTGTTTGAACTTTGATATTTTGGTGTGTGTTGAATAACTTTATAATTGATTTACTCAAAATGGACAGTAGTGAAATTGTACTAACAATAAAATTTTAATTTTAAGGTGAAATTTGCTTGTTTAAGTAGAAAGGGGTATTTAGTATTGATGTTCTGGATTATGATGAAAATTTGGGTATGTCTTTGAGCTCAATTAGACGAACCTGGTTAATTAACGTAAAGGGGTGGTAGATGCTCCCTTTGTACTCAGACTCAGGTCTGCATATATTGTTATAGTAATTAGTAGGCATCCTACAAGGACTTTAATTCTGGATGCACATTAAAATGATAATAAATTTAATTTTGAAATTTTCTGATATTAAAATTTATGCTGAATATTAATTTTGAAATTTTAATGTATTGTGAATATTGATGTAAATAGAGTTGACGTTGATGTTTGTGGTAGGAATGTGTTTGTTTTTTTTATGTATGAGGATGAAAGCTATCTAGAGGAGCAGCCGAGGCGATTAACGGAAGAAAGTCAATGGACCAACACAGTTAAGGTAATGAATAGCTTTTTGTAGGTTTCACAGCATTCTTGACGCCCAAAAGTGAGGCTCGATTATAAAGCGTAGTTTACGGATTTTGTAGGTTTCACAACATATATATATATATATATATATATATATATATATATATATATTTCTATGATAATAGGGTTATTTAGGGGTATATACGAACACAGTGAGGGGTATACTTCATATGAACATCCTAAAAATAAAGAAAACCAAATATTTAAATCATAAAAGTACATAATTTGATCATAATACAAAAATAAATTTCAATCACCTTGTATAAAATTAACAATCAATAAAAGAAAGCTCATTCTGCAATAACTTAAATACACTAATCAAAATAAATAATTTTAGAAGTCAATCAATACATTTCTAAACATTTAAAACATTCTCAAGCGCCAAAGTAAAATACAAATCATCATGTATAAAATAAAAAAATGCTCATCGTGTAATAGCTAAACCACATTTAGTAAAAGAAATAATTCTGGGCGCAACTCAATTCATTTTAGAAACATTTAAAGCATTGATAAACTCCAAATAAATACAAATTAGGCATTCTTAAAAGTAAAACTAATCTCTTTCAAACTCCATGCATTGCGTAAGGAATCGAAGCAATAAAACGCATAAAAGAAAGTTTTGAGAAATGAGCATATTTCATAACGCAATAAGATATAGATATTGGGGCAAAACGCGTACGTGACATTAGAAATGTAGAAATCGACACATTTTTGTGAAGCCCGACATGGGTAAACAAAATATGGAACCATAAGTTTTGGTAAACATGCGGAATTAAATTTAAAGTTTAATAAATACCTGTAAAAAATTATGTCTACGTGATGTTTCAAGCATAAAATCACAACACTTGTTAACAAATCTCAATACAAAATTATGTCTACGTGCAAAGTTAAATGCATAGAGTAAGCAATTTTGAATAAACCCAACACGAGGGAACGAGCTTATTTTATATAAGAAACATAAACTGATAAAATGCATTCATTCCTTTAACTACGCACGTCTGTACCAGTCTAAACGAATTTATTACGTGAATTTGAAATTAAGTGAAGTCAAAAGTGACATAAAATTAAATAACGTAAAGAATTCAAATCAAAAAATAGTAGAAGTGCGTGAAGTACGAGTTAGTGAAAATTTGGCGTTAGTATTAAAAACGTAAGTCTAAATTTAATTAATGTCAACATAATCTTTACCATTTATTAATTTAGGGGTATGAGCAATTATCTAAGTAATGTTCTAAAAAACTATCTAAGTAAAGGTCTATGAAAAAATCTAATTAATTATCTAAGTGATGATGTTAAATTAAATAAGCAACTAGAGAATTCAATAAAGAACGTCTACAAGTTAGTGGAAAACTGAGAATCAGTGGGTTAAAACCCAAACTAAGGGTCAATGACGGGAACTAGCAATCAATCTGGTTCAACAAGCTTCCGCAGGGGCCAACAGAAGGATACAATGTCAGAATTTAATTTTATAATTTCTTAAATGTTGCGTGTCGTATTTCAAATATTTATAAGCGTAAGACTTACATGTAATAAAGGTAACTTTTGTGTCAAAGAATAGTTGATACGTAGAAATTACGTTAAAAGAAGCATAGCTTTTTTGAACGTTCAACGAAACTTTCAATATAAAACAATTACTTTAGCTAGCTTTAATTGCTTAAAATTTTGGTACTGAACAAATTTAATAAGAAAATTTATTTTCATTTGAAATAAAAGTTTTTATAGCTAATGATGTTACAAGAACTTAGAGCTATAAATTGTACTTCTTGGCCCAATATACAAAATTTGGTGAATTTCGTTTGTCTTATTCGAGTATATGAAGTGTTAAAGGGGAGTGGGTAAATATTCTCTGTCTTCATATCGTCGTTCACTCTGTGTAGGGTATAACTGAGCTAGTCGAGGCATAAATCTAATCGTGTTGATAATAAAATTATTTTAGATTATTTTAGAGGCACACAGAGGTGGCGAGCAGCAAGCAACTGAGCGTTAAATACACTGGGAGTTCGGCGATATCGTAGCAATATATAAATATATATATATATATATATATATATATATATATATATATATATATGTAATTGTTAGGAAAATACTAGACTAAATTGAAAACAATCAGTTAAACATTCTCTTTATTTGTGAGATGTATATTTGATAAATTATAGTATTGTTAACATATTCAAATCCAGCATTATTTTAATTGCATTAAACCATTATAACACGTTTCACAGTTACATTATTAAACAATAATTAAAAATTTTAAAATGTTGTTTCTTCGTATCAGTATGATCGGTAATAAACAAATGAATAATCAGTGTATATAATTATATTGTCAGACTGATTATTCATTTAGTTTGTATTTACCCATTATGCATACTAATACAGAGAAACCAAATTTTTAAAATTTTTTAAATTTGTCATTGTTTAATAAGTGTTAACTTGTGAAACGTGTTATAATTGTTAGGTTTAATGCAATTAAAATAATGCTGAGATTTTGGAATATATTAACAAAATAACTTCTCACATTTGTGTAAGAACAACTTTTTAGTCTGTTTTTAGTTGTTATCACTTAACCTTTTTAGTGTCCTGATGAAGAAATTAAATTATATTTCGAAAGCTAGACATTGCAAATAAAGAGAATATTTAACTGATTGATTTCAATTTTGGTCTAGTATTTTCCCTTAATAATTCTACATATAATAATATATTTAACGACCATTACAATATTACAGATCTATATATATATATATATATATATATATATATATATATATATATATATATATACTAGCCATTATAGCAGAGTCTAGAAAAGAGTTAGGAGAGTTTTTAAATATTTTAGATCAGATACTACAAAGTAACTATAGTATGAGAATTAATTCAGTAAAGACAAAGATAATGACAAGTGAGTTACAGCCTAGTTCTAAACCAAAATTAAAAATAGGTTATACCGAGTTAGAGGAGGTAGATGAATTTTGATATTTAGGTAGTATAATTACAAAGGATGGACGTAGCAGAAGGGATATAGTAGCTAGAATAGCTCAAGCTAGAAAAATGTTTTTAAAAGAAAACTTACTAATAGCTAATAGTATTAGTTTAGATAATAGAAAAAGTTTCTTAAAGTCGTACGTATGGAGCGTTCTACTATACGGTAGTGAGACTTGGACAATTAAAGAAGTAGATAAGAAAAAGATAGAAGCTTTTGAAACTTGGTGTTATAGGAGAATGTTAAAGATTAGTTGGACAGATAGAGTAACAAACGAGGAAGTTTATAGAAGGATAGGTGAGGATCCCTGTATGTGGAAACAATTGAAGGTCAGGAGAGATAGAATGATAGGGCACCAGTTAAGACATGAGGGACTATTTAGTAAAGTTTTAGATTATTGACTACCAAACAAAAATAGAGTAGGAAGGCCTAGACAAAGCTATATTAGTCAAATTATTAGAGATTTAGGTTGTGAAGGCTATGCAGACCTTTTTAGACTAGCTCAGAATAGAAAAGAATTTAGAGCTGCGTCAAACCGACTTTAAGTAAGTTCGAAAACAAAACAAAAAAAAATAAAAATCAGTTAACTAAATGTCACCATGACAAACTCACAATTAGTTAGCGGTCTGGCATGTTGGTAGCGTTTTGTTGCTTAAGCCTTACCATAACATATAATTTAATAAAAGTCACCATGACATAACTCACAATTAGGTAGCGGTCTGGCATGTTGGCAGCGATTCGTTGCTTAAGCCTTACCATAACATATAATTTAACACTTTTCCTTTTTGAAGCGGATAACCAGGTTATATTTCATTTCCTTATAAATGGTAATCATGTAAACATCTTAGAGTTTTTTAACAACCATCAGGTTGCTAATATCTATGTAGAGTCAGCTGGATAGGAAAAAGATAGAAGGATATAGGAAGACCTAGATCAAACTATATTAGTCAAATTATTAGAAATTTAGGTTGTGAAGGATATGTAGAGCTTTATAGATTAGCACAGAATAGAAAAGAAGTTAGAGCTGCGCCAAACCGATCTTAAGTAAGGTCGAAAACAAAATGATGATGATGATGATGATGATGATGATGATGATGATGATGATGATGATGATGATGATGATGATGATGATGATGATGATGATGATGATGATGATGATATATATATATATATATATATATATATATATATATAAAAGTAACAACAATGAGTCTTAAATCAATCAAAAATAAATGAATATTTTGGCAAGTTACTCACTCTAAGCCACAAAGGCATCCTTCCGATACATTACAGCTGCACCTAAGACACTTTGTGCCTTGGTGCTATTTCACCTGAAACTGCAGGTTTTTTCTCTTGGTAAAAGTTGGTATCCAACTCAACTACCTTTAACCAAAAATTATAATTATAAGAAAAATTATAAGAAAAATGAGTTTTAAATCAATAAAGAGTAAATGAATATAATGACAAGTGACTCACTCTAAGCCACAAGAGCATTCTGTTTTGCTGAGCCCCAATTAATGCCAAACGCGTCGGCAGGATGCCCTTGTGGCTTAGAGTGAGTCACTTGCCAATATTTTCATATTTACATATACAGCAACACTTACGTGAGATAATTAGCAATTCTCTTTCTCAGTTGTTTGTTTAATGTTATATGTATATATATATATATATATATATATATATATATATATGGGCGTAACACATTTATTTGTTGTGATATGCCCTATTTTAGGATTATCAAGCTCCTACGATGGGAGCCATTTTTATTGCTGTGATATTCCTTTTATTGCTGTGCTAATCGCCCCATTTGATATGAAATGTTAAAGTAGGATTTTATCTCGACTAGCTTACTGAATAAATCTTATTGAATCAAAGAAAGCAATTCTAGAACACAATATATAAGTGATAATATTTACAATACTCAAAATTTTCCTTTTTGTACAAAATATCTACGTATACCAGGGACCTTTGAACGTTCCAAGATACATTTCTTTGTTTTCATATTTATAAGTGACCTTTTTGATGACTCTTACAAATATACAATGTATGGCAAATATTAAATCAAAACAGTGTATTAAAATTGCTAACCTGAAATGGGTTCTGGAATTCCATTCTAGTCTATGATCTGCATCCCCTTACTGTGTCCGCTTTGCTTATTGGTATTTTTGTTTGCGTTAAGACATCAACAAAATGCCGTCCCCTATAAATCGCTTCCAATTAAAATCGTACCAAATTAAAGTACATCCAAAATTAAACGTCCCAAATTAGTATATGCCCAAATTAGAATATGTTAAAATTAAAATATGTCCAAACTAAAATATCAAACATCCCAAATTGGAATGTGTCCAAATTAGAATATCACCAAAATTAGAATATGTCCATTTAAAAATATCACCAAAATTAGAAGCCCTGTTTTGTTAATATTAGAAATAAATTTAATTAACTTGTTTAACTTACGTCTATCTATAGATCGACTTATATTTCGTTGCACAAAATTCTCGCACTTTTAAATCTCATTTGTTTAATTTTTACTTCACTAATTACGTGAGTTTTTAACACCTTCGAGCATAGTTGTTGTTCAGTTAAATATAAAGTAAAATGCCGTTCAGTTTCTATCGTATATATAAGACCTTCCTCCAACTGTTTTCATTGGCGTGTTTACAATCAAGGCTGATACTTTTTCCTTATCTAGCAGAACTCGGAATTTTTACAAATTACCTAGTTTAAAACTTTGACCAATGCTCTGTTCATCACGTCCGCATTCAGCATATTGCAGTATTATTCTAGGATTTCCAACTTTTGGCTTTTCATTAACTCACGTATTCGATGTTTGTTAATTTATCATATAATTGAACCGCCTGGTGTTTATTTGTTTGCCACAGAATATTGGTTTTCTGAACAAATGTGTTCTTCTCTAGTCACGTAACGATTTTCTAATAATGAATTATTTAAGATGCGTTTACGTTGATATTTTCGACGCAATTGTTAAATATTTGCAATGCCAATTTATCTATGCTTCCCGGTAATTTAATTTTGATACAATTTATTGCGTTTTCAAATCTTATCTTTACTTGTAAACTATACTCAAACATATTTATGTTTTCATGCATTTAATTCCGTATATTTTATATAGTGTCCTCTTAATTGACATTATGTAGAATGACCGATTTACTCTTATAATTTCTGGAATTATTTGATTCTCTTAAAGTTAAAGATGCTTATATTTATCCTACGACCCCTATGACTTAATCTACCCTTAAACTACCCTATTGTCATAGCAATATATATATATATATATATATATATACATATGTATATACGATATATTTACGATTTAACGATAGAATGGATTTTGGCAAGCCAGTATACTTTCAAATTATCATTAACAAACTGTTTGTTGAAAGTATTTTAACAAACATTAATTATGTATTAGTAATTCTTGTTGCTTTTAGTTGTACTTTAATTGCCATAACTGCAATAGTTGTTCTACAAATACTACATAACTTTTGTACTTCTGTGATATCGATTTTAGCAAAAGCAGCAACCATTGTACTCAATTGGTCAAACAGAGAAATATCATATCTTGGGGTCAGGAGCGTTCTAAATAAGCCGCCTTTCACAAAGTAGAAGATTTAACCTCAACGACTACGGTGGCACAAACTGGTCTCCATCTTAGTCGATTGTTTAAAAAAAGCCCACTTCGACATCTTTTTTAACAACTTGTTATGTTCAAAACCTTGCAAGTAATTTTTTTGCATTCATATTTAAATTATTAGATTCTTTTTTATTTTGTAGTCTTTCGAGATTGTATGTTGACAATATAGTTTACTGAGTTTTCCAATGTGTTTCTTCTATTTCACCCACGCCACTGTACAATGTTTTTGAGCTAGCCCGAATTCTACAATTTGGTCTCTGTTTTGTTGCGGTATTCGGCGTAAACGATTTCTTTACTGACTTTTACTGTTTTTTTTTCGTGTTTGCGTGGAATACCGTAACAAACTTTCTAAATACAGGGTAGTAATATTATATGCGTACGCAATCCAAGCAACTCTTATTAACACAGGTATTCAATAGTGACTAAAGCGAGCCTGGATGTAAGCAATTACACTTACCTCAAAAATAACAAGGATGCAGGGTTTCTAAAAATAACAACTCAAATAGAAAAATCTTTTAAGACAAATTATAATAATAAATTTAAATCACTGTACATTATATAATAATTACTTAGAAAGTGTAATAAGAAATATTCGGTGAAAATACGTGCCAACAAATTAAACTGATGGAAATGCACACAGTAATGAATTAAGGATAAATATATTATTAGAAAGGAATTTATTTAGGTTACAACGCTTAGGATAATACAAATGTAAGACATAACGATAGGGTCTTAAGGATTGTTTAGAAAACAAAAACCCTACTAGCTTAATATAAAAAATACCTGAAAAGACGATAAATTATGTTCAATACATGAATTATCAACACAGTGATAGAAGTCAGAGTCGAACCTAAAATCAAAAGACCGTAGAGGCTAGTACACAAAAACTAGAATAAGAATAGTGCGTGTGAGTATAGTTGAAAGACGTTGAAAAAGCAGGCACGGAGTAAGAACCATTTGAAAAGTACGGCAAATCGATGTTCGAATTCAACCTATGAGAAAAAAATTGGAGAAAACGAGAGAAACTGTATGGGCGTGCGTGTGCTTGTGAGTATGCGTGTACACGTGCGCATACGAGTGCGAATACAAGTGCGAGTGCGAGTGCGAGTGCGAGTGCGAGTGCGAGTGCGAGTGCGAGTGCGAGTGCGAGTGCGAGTGCGAGTGCGAGTGCGAGTGCGAGTGCGAATGCGAGTGCGAGTACGAATGTGAGTGCGTGTGAGTGTGCGTGTGCATGTGTGAATGCATGCACATGCGTGTGCGCGTGCTCGTGCGTGTGCGCGTGCGCGCGCATACGTGTGCGTCTCATGTCTTTTATTGTGTTTTCTAACAATCACTTTTTACTCTTTTGGTCGCTTCATGAAATCTTAACACTCTAAAATATTTTTTTATTAGGCAGAGAATTGTACCATTCTGACGAGCTGTGACTACAGCGAAACCGGTTATTGGTTTTTCTCTTGTAAATTAACCAACAATTTAATTCTCGTAAGTTTGCTTTGAATTGCTTTTCTAAACTAGACAAAATTTCTTCTCAATATTAGAAACGCACTGTTTCTGAGGACCAACGTCCCGAATAACATTAGGTGTAATACTTTCTCAGAAAGTCCGCTGATGTTACAATAGGTAATTGGTCATTTGTTTTATTTCCATCTTAGCTGTCTTTAGACTAATTGGGAAATTTTGTCTGGTAATGCCATTTTTTACTATCATATCGGAGACTTGAAAGAGTCACCGACAGTTAGTTGTTTACATTCAAGTATAAAGAACGGATGGAAATCTTTTGTATTTACTAATACACCGTACTTCGTGTATATATTCAAGAAATTTGTTGATTGTTTTGCAAAGAAAGATGCGCCAATCTGTCGAGTTGTAACTACAGCGAAACGGGTCATCGGCTTTTCTCTTTGTAAAATAACTAAAAATTGGAATCACGTTTACTATACTCTGAATTACGTTACTAAACCAGACAAATTTACTTATCAAGACATTGGCGTGTCTGATGATGATAGTGAAGACGATCTTGGTTGTAAACCGTCACAGTAATGTGCAATTCTTTAAATAAGCAATATTTTTATATTACTTAATAATATTAATAGCTATTACTTTGCTTAAATGTCTGATCTACATGAAATGATCTAAATAAAAGGTTTTACAAAATTCATTGAAGCTATTTTTTATAAAAACTTCTTAATCATACTGCCAAAATCAATGCAATGCTTAACAAATAACAGAGAAATTCATAAAGTGATGTATTTAGATATTAACTTATTCAAATTGTTGTAATTTGAGTGTTTTTTAACTGAAACAATAAACAAATAGCTTATTTTGTATTGTGGTTAATTTAGCACCAGTAAAATATTTTTTAACCAATATAATCCTCCTCTATTGACACTTTAGAAGGAAATGGCGAAAGAAAAGGTTTCGTTTGTGTTTATACTACATGTTCAGCAGTAGAAAATCAATTGTGTTTTTCAAAAAAAATTACTGTTACAATTAATGAAATGGTAATGTACAGAGTTCAAAGGCAGTTAATATTCCAAATTGAATCAACTGCAGATAGCAATTTTCCAGTAAAAGAAAAGTATGTATGTGGTATGGTACTTTATACGTTGGTATTACTAGTCCATTCTTGTTGGAGCAAAATTAGAAGCAGAAATGTTAAACGGTTTACTTTTCCAAATATTTAAAAAATACGGTATTGCGTACCGGCAAGTAGAGTCTTTCAGAGCATTGAATGTTTAATATTAAAACATAGTCGTACCATCGGTTTTCTAAATGGCGAGGGATTGATAGTGGTTCTTTATGCTTTACCCCTTCCTTCCCTCCAAGCGGTCCAGATTATATAGCAATCGTGCATTTCACGTCTGGGATACCTCATAGAAAAAGCATGCTCTATTACATTTAATAACCATATGAATTTATTAAAATAGAGAATAAGAACAGAAATAAACGCATTCCAATTCAAGAAATTTAAACTGGTATAAAAAACATGAAATATGTTAACGGAAGTGTTGTAGGCAACTGAAATCTATTTGGTTAGTTTTTTTGTTAATTTTATTTAAATGTGTGTGTAACATAATTAAAAACCTTTAAATAAATACTATACGTTGTAGTCGTAAATTTTGTATTTGTTATTTTAAACATAGGCATATGGAACCGCAAATTAAATAGTGGGCAATCAAAAAGAACAACTTTAAATAGTTTTTTTCACTTTGTTCCTTAAAATCTCGTAAAATAAAGGTACCTTGCTATTGATAATTTGTTTAAATAAACTCCGAAAATCCCTAGATTATTTATTTAGATATCGAAGTTTTTGGAATTGGCAGTATTTCTTAGAGTATCAGCATCTAACTTGCAAAATTTTGTTCTTTATTGCTTGTCTGAAGTCACTTCTTGTTCACATTGTGCAGAGATGCGTAACTAACTTTCCGGATTTTACACATGGATGGCACTACCGACACATATAGTTGGCATATATGTCTGAAGTTGGGTTTTTTAATAGCCTTTACATCTGTTAACAATAATCAGTCGTAATACCAACACATATCGCAACGCAAAAATACTTTTTCTAACAAAGAGGGTGTCGAGTTTTGTGACAAATAAATCGCATTTGCGGCAAGTTTTTCCTTTTTGCTATAACTTGAAAAAGAAATGCAGTTGAAGCACGTCGTTTGTTTGTAGATACCTATGGAGAATATACTCTATCAAAAACTACCTCTGAAAATTGGTTTAACGCTTCAGCAGTGGCGATTTCGACACTTAGGTCAAGGAACGCTTCAGAAGACTGAAAACAATTGAGAACGCCGATCTTCAATTGAATAAAGATCCTACACAAACAAAACATCAGCTTGCGAAGGCACTAAACATCACTCGCTAAGATATTTCCAAACGTTTACATAGCATGAAAAAATTAAAAAGGAACGAAAATAAGAGTCGCCTGAGTTGGCTGAGAGACAGCTGGAGATTCAAAGAACCACTTCCAAAATTTTGCTCTTGCAGCATGAAAGAAAGAGTTCTGCATCGAATTGATACTGGCTATGAAAAGTGAATGTTTCTAAAATCCCCAGCGCAAAACATCGTAGCTTTCACTTGGTGAAACATCAACATCGATTGCATGCCCAATTCGCTTCAAAAAGAAGACAATGCTCGGGGTTTGATGGGGCTCGAAAAGAATCGTGTACTATGAGCCACTATGAGCCACTTCCAAAATTTTGCTCTTGCAGCATGAAAGAAAGAGTTCTGCATCGAATTGATACTGGCTATGAAAAGTGAATGTTTCTAAAATCCCCAGCGCAAAACATCGTAGCTTTCACTTGGTGAAACATCAACATCGATTGCATGCCCAATTCGCTTCAAAAAGAAGACAATGCTCGGGGTTTGATGGGGCTCGAAAAGAATCGTGTACTATGAGCCGCTGAAACTGGGCAAAACTGCCAGTGAACATTGCTACTGATAAGAACTCATCAATTTGAACCGTACGTTGCTCGAAAAAACGGCCACAATGGGACACGAGACACCAACGAGTGATATTAAAGCACAACAACGCTCGTGTTATTGCGGTCCCATTATCCAGTACACCATCAAAACTCTTAAATGGGATCTGCTACCGTAGCCAATATGTTCACCAGACCTGGCCATTTCCGATTATAACTTGATCCGGTCGATGGCGCATGGCTTTGCTAGGATAACTTTGCCAATTTCGAAGAAGTAGAAAATTGATTATATGAATGGTTTCAGTGGCGGTATTCGTATATTGACAGAGAGATAGCAAAAATGTGTGGCTAACGAGGGACGGTACTTTGAATAAACCATTTTTTATATTTTTCTTAAAATTTTCAATTTTTCATTGATCATTGATTTGCGCACCCTGTATATCATAATCCCACATAAAACAAATACACTATTTATTTTTAAAATAAGTTTGAAAGCAATCTTGACAAAATCAAAGATTGAATATTCTGTTTTATGCGTCCATATTACTAATATTAGCAACCTAAAAATAATATTATCTGTAAAAATTAGAGAACGTATCGTTTTATTGCATATGGTTAAGACTGTTTAAAAAATCTCAAGAATTGCCGTTGCTAGAATCATTGAATGAGAAGGTTATATTTTGTTAACCGCAACAGTATCAATATTAGGCAACCATGGATGAGATAAAAATTAAGCTGCAAATTGATAACGCATATACTTGTATATGCAGTATTTTTATAAATCTAATTTATTAAAAGGTATGCTCTAGAACTTTTCATACCCTTAAAGTATCTTCATAGGTAAGTGCGTTTGTCAAGAATATATTGCAAAACGCCGTCTAGGTATTCTTAGACACTACTACTTGCGAATACGTTATAAGTGAAATAGTAAGTGTGCTATTGAGATAGTTAATCTCAACTCTCACAACCTTTTCTTTAAACACTTGCTTTTATGTGGAAATCACCATTAATATAACTTGTAGTCGCTTTTACATTTCGCCTTTTTTATAAGTTATAAAAAAAATGTAAATGGTTGTAAATTAATGGAACGAGTTTATTTTATTCAAACTAGAATATATTCACGGTAACCTAAACTAATAATTTGGTGCGTTGCTCAACAATCATCTATTGACTTCACTCATGTCTAAAATTTCTACACTGTCCATAGCTTATTTAGAACATGTTACTTACTGTAAACGTAATAGATAATTTCTTATTATTTCTAAACACGATCTTAGTCTACAAGCTATGCTATGCCATAAAAATTATATCTGAATAAATGCAGTTCACAAAGAACAGTCATCCGTAAGTTACCTCATCTAACTAATCAACAAAATTGCAAATTTAATGCCAGGAATTAGGTTTTTAAAGGTACAAACATTGATTTAAGAACTTTTTTAAAAATTGTTGTTGCTTTGTAACTGTCAATGCCACTATTATACACGAGTAATATTAAACGCTAAATACATTGTGAATGTTTCATGAATGCAAAAAGCTGTTACTACAAACTTCATGGCTTAAGTCAACTATCAAACTATAACATAGAGGTAATTGAACATGGCAAGTTAATTTATAATACCACGGTATTAGTTAAGTTTAAGTGGGCATTTCAAATCGACCTAGTAATTGAAAAAAGTAAAACATAGATGCATACACACACCACGTACATACTCACACAAGCGTACGCACACGCACACATACACACAATATGTGACAATGAGGTCACGAAAGGTCATTGAACGCCAAATTCTATCAAAAAGCCATCCCAAAGAGAAGAAAACGGAGAAAAGTAAAATTTCCCTACACTTAATTTTTTGCTCGGTATAAAAATAAGCGTATTCCATTAACACATTAACAGAGATTCTCATTTTAAATAACACTCTTGAAGGACACATACCATTTAAAAAAACAAAGCCCAATCTTAAAGAATACTTAGTATTCCTTCATTAGGGCGTGTGTTAATAATTATTCTATTCTCCAGAAAAATACCTTTTAATAACAGTTTTCATTACATTTACCGTAAAACGCGTTTAAAAAATATCAATTTTACTCATTTATAAACCCGTAAAAATAAAAGCATTAAATCCGTCTGTAAATATTCCCTAAAACACGCTTTATTTACCGTCAAACAAACCTTATTGCATTTATAAAGCAAAGAACGAAGCCATGGTTAATTATGTAATTAAATTCCGCGTATACATTTATCGCACACTGAAAATGAGCCGCATTCACTTTTAAAGTAATTAACACATTTCGATTAGTACGTTTCTGAAAGACCAATTACATAAAGTAGTGCATCATCGTTAAGAATGCCATTTTTTGAGTTTGCAATAAAGAATAGTTTGATGTTTACGTTATTTAATAAAAGAATACAGCATTTCTTTCAAGAGAATTCGAGACAGTCATAAATCATACGTTATTTTACTAGAAATGTTGGAAAAGCTATAAAATAAGCCAATTATATCTATCAATAAATAAACACCCCAATTTGGGAAAGTGCTACTATCGGCTAAGCCATTACACAAATATCTCATTAAAACGCAAAATCAGAGTAATTATTACATTATTCGTGACTAATCTTCGGGAACACGATCTAGAATGGAATAAACAAAATGACGTATTTAAAATTTTAGTATATAGGACGGAAATAAATTAGAACGGGGTCATTCACTACAACGTCATGGAACATGTAAATTTTGAGCTACAATTAATTCTTTAATTTATTACATAAGTTTAAACGCATGCAATGTTCCTGTTGACTCTTTACAAGTTTTGGATAAATTGAATAAATTCAATATTAAAGTTTAAATTGAAAAGATTCCTTAAAATTAAGTAAATCTGACCTGTGATCTCCTGATATGTTATTTCGTGTTGTGGATCAACACTCCCTTACTGTCTTCAATTGAATAACAATGCTCTGCTTTGTTGAACCAATATTTCAGTACGGTTACTTCTTGTTTTCCAAAAATCACCTCGTCTTTTGTTCTATATTTCTCTGCATATACTTTGAATTTCTTTTCTTAAATACTACTTAAAATTGCAGACTTTGCATCATAAATTAGCAGCGTATTAGAATTGTCCCAGAATTATACCAGAAATATACCAGAAGTATTGTTTTCGACGCAGATTAGAATTCTTTTCGACGCAGATTAGAATTGAACCAGAAATAGTCCAGAATTTGACTGGAAGCCGATTAGAAGCCCTATATAATTATAAATGTTTAATTTAAATTAATTACCCAATTTCTACTCACGTTTTCTGAAAAAACGGCAAAAACTTTTTGTATATTTTTAACACAATTTTATACAGCACTATTTTCACTATATTATAAACTTCATTTATCATACGCGTAGATTTCTGGTTAAAAGTAATGTGGATTCAACGTGCTTCAAGTGGAAACTGAGCTACCTTATCACCGGTGGGTGCTAAATAGCTATTCCCACTACCTTTGGATTGGGTTTCCAAGCAGTTTTGCAGATTGTCGCGACCAACCAGGTTTTGTCTTTCATATTTCAAGCTGATTTCTGATGAAACTCTTTCGGATTTCCGTGTCATAGTGTTTATTTGCGATCTTTGATACCTTATTATTTGTTATCGTGACCAGACTTTTAACTTACGTCTGTGTTTTGTATAGATAATGCTTTTGGACAATTGTACAAAAATAAATGATGTAACTTTAGTACTGTTTTCGTATTTATTTATTTATGCGTTTTCTCATCAAAGCGCTTACGGTTCCAGTGTAATTGCATGAGGATTTATTAGGTTTTCTCTTATCTTCTGCGTCTTTATTTTATAACTTGTTGAACACTCCTCAACGTATGTTTAATTGCATGTACGAATATTTCTCTGCTGAATACGCGTTCTATTATTGAAAGATATGTTTACTGACATCGCTTAAAGTTAATTACGGTCTATATCCAGGGTGTTGAATGCTTGCTGTTTACATAATGTACGAATTATTTATTTTTCTGCTAATTAAATGCAGTTTTCTGATTCCTATTGCTGTTTACAATTACTACACGACCCTTACTACTCAATACACCCTTAAACAATCCCTTATCACAGCAATATATATATATATATATTGCTGTGATATCACCTCGCGTAGGGCGTCGCTAGAAGTATACTGTGACAACAGGTACAGCAAATTGTAAAATGTACCTACTTACTTTTCTTTCTAACTTTTTTTTGCCTGGCTAGCTCAACGGAAGTAATGAAATTTGCAAAATGAAATCAAACACCGCAATATCAAAAAGCATCTATATAGTCCAAAAATATTTTTTTCATACAAAAGCATATAGAACTCAAATCTCTTTTCTGATGAATAGCTTATCTGGCTTTAATTCCCACGCCTGTATGGTTGTTTAGTCAAAACATTCTTAACAGATTGTCTTCTTAAAAGTCAAAGGGTTTTGAACTCTAACCACTAACTTTCTGGTAAATATCCTTGCAAAATACTAATGATTAAGACGTATTCTACCTTAAATTCAAAACACAAAAATACTAAATTCTGTTACAAGCAATGCAATCTAAAATTTTATACTGATGTTAAAAGAGCGTTCATCCAAATCTTCTTCCCTGGTTCTATTTTAAATTGACGTTCAAATCCCAATTTACAAAATCATCTATATTTGCTTAAATTTCCATTTAGAACATCAGTTACCAAAAGTGCATCTTCGATTCAGTTATATAATTTAATTTTAAAGAAGCTTTTTGTATCGAAGGATTTTTAGAATTCATTGTATATTACGAAATCAAATAACTGCATTTAATAACTTTCATATTTCAAACTATTTCATATGTAAACTCTGCATGTTATTTTAGCGTTATAATCAACATTACATTTACTTAATTGATACGAAATTATGAATAAATTATTACATTGTCGATCGTGTAAATCGACATGTATCGAATTACTGAATAAATCGAATGAAAGCTTTTTAATAAAGTTCCCGTTTAAATACCTTTATCTAATTACGTCATTGTTCTCCCGAGTTTTCTAAATTTTATTAGATTGCATTCCAAACATTACACACCTACTGACGCAGAATTCTTCATTAGCGTCGAATCGCGTAATTGACTTATAATAGTGACGCGCGCCGCCGGTCATTGTCCAACACAACGAGTTTAAAGGTTCGCGATCTCCTTCGCTAATGCGCAAGGTTATTAAACTGCGTTATCGATTTTATGGATATCAATTGTTCCTGCGGCTTCTTAGAATAAACGTCTGATTATTTAATTAGTTTATGCCGCGTTTTTTATTAACTGACGTATTCTTCAAAAATCGAGAATAACTCTTTATTTAAAAATAAATTTTTGTTATACACACACGGGAATCAATTTATATAATTAATTAAAGCTTTAATTTCTTTCCCAACGGATTTTGCACATGCAAAAGTGTTGCATTCTTAAAAATGTAAAAAAGAATATTTGCTTTTGCGCCAACTAAAACGTGATTTCAATACATATTTTATGCATCGAAAACGTATTTTTATGATAATTAATAAATTAAAATAAATGGCTTTGTATTTATGATACGCTTGAAAATTATCGATTTGCATTTGCATATAATGTGTTTTAAGGTATCTCAAGGGTAATTATGTTTACATATACGACTTAGCTTTGTACACACGGCTGTATTAAAATTGGGACTTTTAAATACACGAGAAGTGCGTTTTGCTTTTACGTACGTACTTTTATATACAAAATTATTTATTTTATGCACGAAAAGTGCATTTTTATAACAAATGAATGACTTTGTATTTATCTTAGAGCGATTATTTACATGGACGGAATTGTGTTTATCGCTTTGCACATTAATCTAAAATATTTTCTATGATACAAAATCATACAGAACATTTACAGCATAGTTTCTTTCAAACATCAAATTATTTCTAACAAATACCAATTAACTTAATTGTCAAAATGTCTTTTATCTTATTTAGGTTTAAATTTACAGAACTAAATCTTCTCTTATAGATAATGTACCTGGATTTGATTCCCGCGCTTGTAAAGTTTGTTTGGCCAAAAAGTTATATAAAGGTTAGACTATTTCGAACTCTGAGCACAAACTTTCCATAGTAAATACCGTGAATCATATCACTCTTCTAGTAACGCCACAAAACTCGGGTTTTATCATAGCACTCTTTTAGTGACGCTCAAACGCGGGACTTCACATATGGCATTTTTAGTTACGCTCTCAACGCGGGACTTACAACATCACTCTTTTAGTGACGCCTCAACGTGCGGTCCTTTTCACATCAACATATATATAATATTCAGTCGGCATTTCTTGACGTTTTATATAATTTTTGTATTCCTAGATAAATAGTTTACATTATTTGTGTGTTTATTTTATTCACATAACCAGACGTTTTGACCGTCGCTAACTGGTTCTTAACAATTGTGGTTTTCGTTTCAATAATATGATGCATGTACCTTATTTTTAGGAAAAATTTTTTTTGCAATATGCTTACCAATAAACGGAGCTTTATATATTTGTTATCGCATAGTTTAATAAAATTGTATTTGAATCATTCATTAAATGTGGTGCAATTACTAAAATTCACATTATTTAAAATTGAATAAAATATATACGTCACAGATTAAAATTTTATTTTATATTAATTATATATTATATCTTGATGCGAGTTGCTAAACTTTTAGTTAAATTTAAAATTAAAATTTCTTAACAAGCATGTATATATTAGAATATGTAATACAAGGTTTGATTGGAAACTAATACTTGATTTATTGGAATCTACATTTCTTGTCTCTCGAAAGTCAAATTGTAAAACACTTTAGAATAGTAATATTTTCTACGTTTATGTATAATTATGTATTATTCGGCAAATTTAAATTTATGTGTAGCCATGTGTCCATGTATTTATTTATTTACATACATACCTATATATGTATACAACCTGTACATACCACTACACACTTATATACGCCTACTCATTCTACCTTGCTTCCATATACGCAATCCACCAATCTTATGTTAGGTTTTATTTTAATAAAATATAACAAATTTTACTTAATTTGTTAATATCAATTTTATCATTTATTTGCGTGTTTAATAATATTCACAACATCTAACAATTCTCTAATTTTTTGGTTCGCTTCTGTTTTTAAAATTGTTTATTTGTTGAATTCGAGTTTATGTTGGACTTGTTTCTTGTGTTGAGTTAGATTTATCATATTTATAAAAAAGGCAAGTCAACAATTTCAAATTTTACAATTTACTGTATCTGTATACTTTTTTAGTGACGCTTCAAACGTGCGGCTTGTCACGGCAATATATATATATATATATATATATATATATATATATATATATATATGTGTATATATATGTATATATATATATATATATATATGTATATATAGTGTATGTAGCATTTGAACCTATATATCTATCTAATGACTGTATACTTTTCAGCATACCAGGTTAGTTGCTTTTAGTGGTGACAATTCCGAATATAAACAAAACTCCAAATTACGAAAACAAGAAACTTGAGTTAATTCTAAAACAAGGCGAGTTTTTCTATATTCAGAAACAATGCTTAATGTTTATGTACAAATTGAACTAACTATATTTATGTAACACAATGTGTGAAAGTTAATTCTAAAAACTACGCACCATCAGAAAACGTTATCAATTTTTCAATAACCAAGGTCATAATTATATTTGTTACTCACAACTATAAAGACTCACAAATATTTAAACTAAACCCAAGGACAAATATCATAGGGTCAGCATCCTTCTAAAACACTTAATTCGGTATTAATCAATCTTGAAAATAATGTAAATAACGTAATTGCAAAATTTTAAAACAATTTGTTGGGTAATTAATCAATCATGAAAATAGGGCATATAATGCAATGGCAAAATATATGTAACAGTTTTGCCATGGTAAAATGTACTACATAAGAACAATTAATTATTTATTTTTGGGACATCCTAATTGTAGTTTTTAAAAAGTTACCTTAACTCTAAAATCTTATTCTCTAAAAATAAAGATAAAGCACTATGGACGGTGTATTGCACAACTTTGACCTTCTGTTACGAATGACAGTGGCATTACGTCAAAAATTTAGATTTTTTCAGAAGGAGTGGGAAACCCATAACAATCTTAAGGGTACTCCAGGTAACTATATTGGTACGGAGGTGGGTTGTTATCGAAAAATTAATAAAAATTAACATTTTAAATGGCTGATATACAATAACCACATTACAACGATCAATTGCCTTGGAAGACTTTACTGGTTGCCCTAATTAAGGGGCACTAAAACCGCTTTGCCTTAGTAAACCTCTCGATATTAGCCCTATACGGAAGAGGGTCATTTCGAAATAGGTCTCCTTTGCTTTTGGTTTTTAAATCTGCCACATCATATTTTACCTTTTTCTTATATCAGCTTATAAACAGTCATTAATTTTGTCATATCAAAGAAGTTTTTAAAATAAATGGTATTTCCCAAATATGACTTTAACATTGAGGTGGTTAGATATTTTTTCACGATATTTCTCTATTTCTTCTTATTTTATTAATGAGTTCAAATAAATTCAATATAAACTTAACCTCTGGTAATATTAAATAATTACAATAAGAATACAAATACTTCACTTAAGAGAAACCTAATTTCCCAACATCAAACTAACCAGGTATTATTTAAAAAACAACCTTAAAAGAAAAGTTAACACTGCTATTATTACACCGATTTTTTAAAGTTTTAGGAATATTGGTAAGTACATTCTGAATCTCGTTGCTAAAAATGCCAACTTATCAATAAAGAAGATCGTTGATCAATAGAGCTTTTGTATCCGCATTTTATAGTCGCTTAAAATACCAACTTGTTGTTGTTCACTTCTTAATTGGCACTACATCAGATATAAAACCTACCTTGAAATTGACAAGTACATTCTAATTAATCATTTGCAAATGTTTTAATTTCAATTTTCTGGACTAGCATACTTAAAATTAAAAAAGTTCTTGTTCCAGTCACTTTAGCCCATCGCTAATCAAATAGTCTAACAAAACAATTATGTTGGCAGGATGCCAACTTCCAAAAATAAATAGACACTATCTATAACTCGTATCTCAATTTGACATTAACATATTTCTACATCATTTAAAAAGAAAGTTTATTTTAGAGCTACTGGATAAATACTTCCAGGAACACCAATAGTTTACACGCATTTTAAATCACCAACTCACGCAGCGCGACGACAAGTTCCCATTTATAGAAAGGCGAACTCGCAATTTCTAACTTTTACATTTTTTAAATTGCCATAATTATTACTTTTTAGATTTTTATTCAGCCGGCCATACACCAAAATCCACGATTACTGCAAATGAATATCACACCATGACCGCAAACGGTTCACTATCCCGGTTGACTTTACTAGGTTTTTATCTTTTTGTTGTTACATTTCGACTTCTATTGCTTTAACTTCTCGTCGATTGTCAAGTCGTTTCTTCTAACTCCCACTTTCTATGTCTCCGAGGGGAATCCTACTATTTTGCGGCCATCCACGTCGAGCTTATGTTTCATCACGTGTTAAAAGAGTGTTTTCTTTTGTGTTGAGCTACTACAAGCACGTTGTAACCTTCCCTAAGCTCTATAGCGAAAGGGTACCAAATATATAACACGCCGTTCAAAAGCACAACACGGAACAACTACTAAAACATACACTATTCGATCGGACTGCGGAAACTGCAAGGCGTGTACCCAAGACTAGGTCAACGGTGAGTAGGGCGGGTTTCCAAAGAATTTGCACAACTAGCACCTAAGCTGGAATAAACAAATAAGCGCCATCCAATTAAATGTACCTAAATCTCCGCTAATAAATTGGAATATTACCTTCTTGGAAAATTGGCATCCAACCTAATATGCATACAATACAGTACAAACAGGCACAAACCAAATACTATAAATCAGCAATATCAATAATCATAACTATATTTAAAACCATAAATAGCAATTCACATCACTGTTAGTATCGCATAATTTCAATAAATTAATTTTATATATCTGTAAATATTCGAATCAATTATTGCGTTCAAAATTAATGTTATTATATTTTAAACAATCCTTCAATACAATATGGATCCATATTTTAACATGTTTAATCTCCAATTGAAATATATTAAAACTTGTTATTGTACTGAAATGTGATTTAGTACTAATGTTGACATACTAGAATCAAGAATCTGATCACAATACTATTTTCCTGAATGTAAAATAAAGTCATATCTACTTATGTTGGCAACACTGCAATCGTTGTCAATTAGGTTTAGAATTGCTAGTTAGAAACTACGTCATAAATTAGTAAATGCGCAGTCGTTGACAGGAAGTGCACTGAAAATTTACTGAAAACTGTCAACGTCAATGTACACGTGATAAATAGTTCACTACTCTTATTAATCAAATTACTTTCCTTTTTCAAATATTAGATAAAGAAAAATAGCATGCGTCTACGAACCACATCAGCTACAATTAACCCTTGACCAGACGACTTCTTGTAAGTCCATCAATGGAGACATGGATGAATCCAACGCCATCAGTCTTGAAACCACCTGATGATTTGCTCTTGTAACACACCAAAATTGCGATATTCTTAAGTCTTATTGCTGTAGACACAACAACCAGGAACCAGTAACCACAAATACAACGGTAGCCGTATAGTATTACCAAAGTACTATACTACCATACTACTACAAGCGCGATACTACCACAAGCCCTATAAGAAAACAAATAATAATTGTACGAATACACAATTCTTAACGCAAATAAAAATATAAACACTAAATTACCTGCCGGGCAACGACTTCAATAACAGCTGTAGATAACACGAACGTAACTGATAACCAACTCAAAAATTCTACAAAATGTGCTCGTTAAATAAATGTACTGCAATGAATAATTACATACCTGTTCTCACAAATCCTATCAAATATAGGTTAATTAAAGCAATTGGAAACGACTTCTAACCAACACAAAAATGCTTTAATAAATTTTCTGGACAGGCAAAATCCCAAAATGGAGTGCTAACCTATGCACGACCGCCAAATCCAGATGAGAAACAAAGAATGAATTGTCGGCAATGAACTCCGTTTTGAAAAGTCTTATCACACATACGATTAACAAATAAAAATTGAGCATTATCTGAAATTCTCTGAAAGCCAATAAAATAATTCCACGCAAATTATAATTCAAGTTGCTAAATTTAAATTAATTACTAATAAACAAATATTATTATACGATTTTTCAACACTAAGGCCTAACCAATAAAATTTGAAAGATTTCATGACTGCTAAATTTACCGAAGTTAACGACGTACATCAAACATTTAATCAAATTGAAAGAGAAAACTGTAATTAATTCGTAACAGAAATTTAAAACGTTACAACGTGTCTATTCTATTATCGGATGTTTTCCGCAGTTATTGCACTGTAAAAAGTTAACATTCTGTTCTTTTGTATTGTTATACTGTCTTTACATGTAGTCGGTAATATCATCCTATTTTTATTAATTTTTCTTGATATCAGATGTTGTTTAATTACTTTGTATTAAAATTATTTTTATACACTTCAGGTACAATTTAAGCAATAACTATAATTTCTGTGTTTCGAGGTAATTTTAAAATTAATATTTGCCGGAAGTTATAGGCGGTTTTCCCTAAATACAATGTAATTGTATTAAAACGTAAATATTGACAAAGTTGTTGATAATTTTACTACTATCTAACAATTGATTATTCTAAAAGCGCATAATCAACAAAGTATATACAGGGCGAATTATAAACTACTAAACCTGCATTTAACAAATAAATGTTTAATCTCATGCTCACTTTAAAAATAACGCAGTATCGTTTCGCTTCGTTCATCTAACCTATAATATACAATAAATAGGTAGAGCTTATAACACATGTAACAAATTGCGTTTAAGCCAATTAAGAAACTGCACCAGACAATTTTTGTAACGTCACAATGGTTTTTTCCAGCTGGGCACTAAACGAACACTTTTGTTAAGTCGGCGAAACTAGGCCATCTTTTTTTCCTTATAGTTATTTGCGCTTAATTTTAATTATTTTCTCTTACAGTTTCTACTTGTATACCCGAACCGTGATTAATGTAGTCGTCTTTTCAAGTGATTTGTACTCAATATTTTGCAAACTGAAGTGGTTGGTACCAGTAAAAACTCCTATTTGAATGTAAACAGCAGCCGTAGTAGTAGAATCTACTGATGAGGCCTATAAATGAGCCGGCGAAACATGGAATACAAACGACAAAATGACGGTCTTTAACCCTAGAAAAATTAAGTACTACTATTTCTAGCTAATTATAAGGTTGTCTAGTGTTAGCGAGTTTTCCCAGCACAAGTATATTATCTTTGTTTAGTTACCTTTCGTCAAAATTTTGGTTCTTGTCACCTATATTTAGTGGGTTATATTTAATACTACCAATTTGTCTTGCGTTTTTACGCAGTGGTCCCGCTTAGTACATGATAAATTTGTAACGTTGAAACGGAACATTCTAAGTCAATTTAGTTATATCCTTGAGGTAAAGCTTTAAAGAATTCTTGGCATAAATGTTTATTGTCAACAGCTTTATTCTCGTCAAAAACTTAGATTTATCGTAGTACACTTGCCTGCACAAAAGACTAGATGCTATTGTTTAAAGTAAATAAGTAGATTGTAATTGCCTTCCTCCACATTATCTAATTTATTGCGCAGAAACAAAGTATATCAATAACTTCGCGTACTCCTGATTTTTAAAAACTATGCATCACATTGACCACTACACCAGATTGAATACAGGCTGTGCTAATAGATAATCGTCCAACTTAGAAATGAACTATTGTTTGACCGAGATAATTACCAAAACCTGATTGTAGAGGACATTAGAAGCGTGCACCTTATGCCGGTAAAGTGTGTTGAAGAGGAATACGAAACAATACTATTTTACATTACAACATTCCATTGAAATGTTTATAATCATATTTTATTTTTATAGTTTCTGTATTGGTAAATCCCACCAATAAGATTAGGACTATTTTCTTTAAAAAATATAATTTTTAGGTTAAATGCATTCCTAATCTAGGGAAAGATTATCTTTGTATCTTACATTGTTCATCCTCAAAGGTTGTCGAATTTATTATTGTGGTTGTAAGGTTAGGAATGATAGCATGGTTACATTGTATTCTAAAATATTGCAGTTTACGATCCATTTGTTTTGATTAATATTGTATAGCGCTAACGCCTATAATCTCATTGTTTTGGAATACAAAGAGTTTACACGCTAAATTATGCTGATGCAGAAAATGGAAAATCCCTTTAGTCTGGTTCTAATAAATGTTTCAGCAAGACAACTTTAGATATATTTGATAGAGAAGAAATAACAAAAGTAATTTTGATTTGCAGTCTTAATTTATTTGTCAGAAATCTTCTGAAGATAAACTCATCGTGTATGGAGAAAAGATAATTTTTTTGAGCACTTCGTCACAACCACTGACAGGTAACACGCAAACTTAGGTAGGTATACTTAGGCTTTGAAGAATAAGATATTCAACTGATTATTATGATTAGTCAATGAAGTTCGGAATATTACTCTACCAGGTTGATTACTTTTAATTTTAGGAACAATTGGTTTAGATAGACAACTACTTGCTGAAAAAAAGTCATGTTAACTAAGAACATGAAATTCTTTTGCAAAACCCCAAAAGTCCTGTAGGGTGTGGTTAGAATGAATTGACTTTAGAGCATAATTGAGTTCTCAGGTATTTATATTGACTTTTCTGAAACTATCACCTACAGTAACGGTATGTTAATAATAACTTTTTATACCATGTAAATTTACAAATGGACCTAAAGTAGCTACTTATTATAAGTTTTAAAACTTGAAAATAATTTTGTTTGCTGAAAACGTTTTCCATTAAGCTAAATAATTTTTGATTTTTTTTTTATTTAAAATGATTATAGGCACTTGTAATGTCAACATTATTGTGCAAATTCTATATTAAAATTTTTTACAACTAATGTAAAGATAACAGTTCTAGCCATGCAGCAATAAAATTTATTGCAATTACCTAGAGGCGTGATTAATATACAAGTAATTCAGCTGTTGCTTTTAGAAATCTTTTCAGCTAGCAGACTTTAAATACTCAATTATTCCTCGTGTGAACTTTAGGTTAGAATCACTTTTCTTATCTCGGGTTTTAGCATCCTCTTGTTATTCCTTTAAACGTCGAAACTCGAGCGGCGTACGTGCTATCTTCCAGACGTCCGCCTCGAGGTCTGTCGAGGTGTTCATATTTGTTAAAGCCGTCAGCGCCGATTTACTATCACTGATTATATAATATTCGCCTCTGCCCGCATGGTTTATTACATAATTGATAGCCTCTCGTATGGCTACCAATTTGCATTGAAAATAGTGCTGCAGTTTGCGAGTTTGGTTTGAAACCGAAACACTTCCCGTTGCTGCTTAAACACGACAAACGCCGCACCTGCTTGTCCGTCATCCATACGTGAACCGTACGTGTAAATTCTGATACCCGTCGCGTCCCCATCACCTTCGACAAACTCGATTCCTCTAATATCGGCCGGGTGCCCCAACTCTGATACAACGATCTTTCTCTCTACCTCCCTATTACCAAGATTACTATCTTCGATGATTTCGCGCCCTTTCTCTATATTAATTAATCTCCTATTTTTAAACTTCCTAACGACATATTCGATAGGAAGAGTCCTACTGATCACCAGGATTGCTTCCTTAATTGCTTCCTTAAACGGTATTTTCTCCCCTCCTAACTCTAGCCTATGGGGTCGCTGTCCCGGTTTCTTTCCGAAATAGAGTGCCTCTGACTTTGCCGTGTTAAATTTAGTTTTACCGCCTGCGACCATTTGTGTAGTTTATTAAGCGCCTCGTTCGGTTTTGTGCGCATATCCATTAACAATCGCGATCTGACAATTAAAAGCGTATCATCCGCAAACCCAACGATTGAGCATCCTGTAGGCAACTTGACTCTAAAGATGCTCTCATACAACAACTTCCAAAATGTGGGACCAAAGCATGACCCCTGCGCACATCCCTTTCCACCTCGCGCGACAAAACTTCACCCGGAATTTCAACCTGTGCCAATCGCCCCGAGAAATAACTCTTGGCCAAAGACATAAAGTTTAAGTTTATATTACTGTTATTTCTAGGGCTACGGTTTATTAGCTCTCTAAAAACTATTAATAGTTTTAGAGTAGTCTGAATCAGTAAAAAATAATACAAAAAAGACAATTGATCGTTAAATAAAATAAATTTTATAATTTTTTTAAATAAAGGATAATCTCATAACCCTAATAAATTAAATGGAGAGTAAAAGTGATAAGTTTAAAAAATTGTATTGTTTTTTAATTATATTTGTGTTTAATCTCTGTAATAAATGATATAGGATATTATTGGCTTTTGAATTATGCTGACACAGCATAAAGCTGTTGACTATTGCATATAGATATGAACTGTTTAAAAATTATTGATTTTTAGAGGGAATACTATGCGAATTTTTATTTTCATTTACAATACTTCGCGCTAAGAATAATACAGTGTTTGCTACTAATGTATCTTTAAGGATATTTTACGGCAGTTCAACCTGGGATTTGAAATGCACCATTGCGAAGTATGGTTAGTGACCGAAGAATTCTTTTCTCTCTTGTTCTGGTATGCAAAAATTTTTATTCATTTTTAATTTAAACAAATTTAATGCAAGGAACGTGTGCTTTGATGTTACACATTATATTAGTATGTAAAGCACAGTTTGTCCTAAAATGTATTAGTTAATGCGAATAAAATTTAGCGGTACCAATAAGTAGTGATTGATTACAGATACAACTATTGTAATACAGCAGTTCTCCTTGTCAACAACTACAATACTAGAATATTAACAACCATGATATTTCAAAATGTTCTATACTGTTTTTATTTATATTAAAACGATCAATAAATGTTATATTGACCTGGTAATTCGTTAGAAAGTAGCCCGGAATTTAGCGGAATCTGAAGATTATATGAATATTTTTATAAGCGTGTTTTTATAATGATTGAAAATAGCTCGCGTCCTTTCAAGAATAACAGTGACCATTATGTGGGAATCGCATTGCTATTGTTAGTCGTCACTTACGATACTTTTTTTAGTTAACGACAGTGCAACCACTTTCACACATCCGGATGAAATCATATAAATACGGGTTCAACAATGTCCTATCTTGTAAGTGAAAGCGATGACCCAACCTAACTTACGTCACTGGAATTGGTGTAATTATGATGACAATTTCATTTGACCATTTAAGTTTAAGAATACCGAGATACGTTCTACACAATTTGAAATTAAACGTTTTATGCTATTAAAAAGGCGCCTACTTATGGGTTTCTAACATTCTTTTAATATAATTATGTATATCCTATCTTTATTTCCTGCTCCAGTTATTAATTAGGTACCAACTAATTATAACAAAATACGAAGTGATACTATTATTAGCAAGCACTCTTTATAGTATTTTGCGCTCTGAATCATTTCTCTGCATTGAAATAATTAGGAATATTGGTAAATATTTAAGAACAATTTAAGTTTATTATCTAGACTAGTTTTATTTTTATATAAATATTATATTAGGCGAACATTAAAACCGTTAGAACTAAGTCGTGAATGATGATATTATCAAAGTGAAAGCGAAGGCATGTGGGGATGTAAGAAAACAATTCAAGGCGAGAAGCCATATGAAATATGAATAGTATAATGTGCAACAAGAAACACCATAATAGTGTTTAGTGCATAATGCGTATAGTATCCGGATACAAGCTTGACCTAAATTTCTCCACCGTAGCAGTTGTTCACAAGGCGTGACTATGATCTAAAGACAAACACCATCGGTTAGATATAGTGCATTTCTCTTCTACACAATTTTGTCCCCTAATTCAAGTTACCGGTGCGAAACCAATGTATGCCCAACAGTTATTAATTAATACAGGAAGAACAAAAATATTCTCTTACAGTTACGAACATGCTCTAGAATTCTGTATAAAATTGATTATAAACATTAACATAAAAAATTTTGATTATAATTTAGTGTGCCCTAAATATTTATAAATAGTATCAATTATTCGATGATAGAACTAATTTACCTTCAAGACACATAGGTAACGCCCGTTTTTTTCTAAGAACGCCATGCAATAGCCTTTTACAGATTTTGAAATTTACGATAGTATTAATGTAGCAACCAACATCACTAATTTACAAATCATTATCGGTGTTACAAAAGTGACGAATGTTCGGAATTTTCTTGGGGTAAACGAACATTACCCATTTTTTGTGTGAAGGATAAATCTTTATATGCAAAATAAAAATAAATGCTCCTTGAAAGAAAAAAATGTTTGTGATCATAAATTAGATGACAAAATTGAAAGATCTTTGGTAAAACTACATTCAACTCAATTTACATAAATAGATTTTCATCTTCCTTTAGATCAAGATACTAGAAACTTTTCATTAATGTATCACAAAAAAGAAATTAAACAATAAAAGAACAATTACTGTAGCTTTGCTACTGTTCTTTAATACAAGGATGCCGTTTATTAAGGGCCTTTTTTTGGGTACTATGCAGCTCTGGGCATAATACTTTTGCCGCTCTATCCGTATGTTTAATATACATATATGTTTCTTGAAATAAAAGATGATATTCTATTAAAAACTAAAAACTATACCTTTACATATACATTGCCTATAAATTTTGGAATTTAAAGTAAAAAAGAAAAATTAAATTAATCTATTGAAATTGCACTTATAAGAACTGTACTGCCGTCATAAGAAAAAACACAGTAACTACAAAAATGTTGGAACTGAGAAAAATGGCAAAAACTAAAAAAGGCTATGCCAAACTTTTACCAGTTAGATTTTCGAATTTTTTTCGTATCGTATTAGTTGGTCTTTGCATAAAATCATATTATACATATATAAATACCAATTTTATATTTAAATTGTCGTTAAAAAGCACTGATTTTAGTTCGGTAGGTTCCAAAGGTGTCCGGAACTAAATAAAAACACTGTATGTGTGTTTACTGTGCCTTTGCATAGTAGCGTGCCTCGCAGGGTAACACCCGCTACTAAGTAAGAATCTAGTATTTATGCGTCTACTGTGTTTTTACTAAGCAGACATATTTAACACGCAATTAAGTTATTTAAATGAAATAGTGAACTGTAAGAGACTATATGATTTTTTATGTCACTTATCTAAAATGATTGAGCTTAAAAAATGGGTAACATATATATGTATTAGAAGTAAAAAAAAGATTATAAATTAATGTTCTAATGTAGTTGGTAAATTTTGCCAAAAGACTTTTTTATTTACTGGAATTACACCACCTAATGTTTTTAAAATGTCTTTTTTTTCTCTTCGGGCACGCAACAACGTTCGTACTTTGCATTTAGCTTTTTCATTGAACTTATTGCTTTTTTATTCAAAAAATCAAGTTCTAACATCGGCGCATCATAGGCATTTAGATACTGAAATAAGTTAATGTTTTAAAAGATAACAAAAGGATGATGATTTTTTGGCCTCTTTCTGCCTTTACATTAATTATATTTGATAAATATGGTCGTGGATTTAGTTTATTAACTTTATATAGCAAAGTACAGTCTTTCTAATAGTAAAAATTAGTAAAATGCATTTCATGTACTTCTGATTTACCCTTACTAGCCTGTTTGACTGCAGACACAAAATCCTTAAAATTTTAAGTATTTCTTTGGTGTTTTAGAGATAATTCAATTTTATGGTGAAAATGATCACAGCTCATAAAAGTATGTCCTGATTCAAAATAATAAAATTGAATTGATTTTCCCCAATTTCATGTAAATTAATAAGGTACACTATTTATAAACGTAAATAGTGTCTAGTTTTTGTTCTGTCTTGAACAGTTATCTAACCATATGATTATTTTCATTTTGTCCTTGTTCTTTAACATAAAAGTATAAAATGTGCTTATGATATCTTCTTTGGACCTTTCAGATATTGCTTCAAGCAAGAGGACTGCAAGAGGCAGTATTTAGATTGCTTGCCTAAAGGTACAAAACTTTCATTGTAAACCACAATGCGTATAGTAAATACTACACTTTTGAAACAATCTATTCGGGGCAACATGATCACTTTCTGTAGGTCTGCTGATACAGAAATGATATCAGCTTTTTGCTCTTTTGCAGCCCAACGTTTAAATTCTTCCCTTGCTTTAGTTGCTCGTTCAATATGCTTCACCCAAGTTTGACACTCATTAGAACTTTCTTCCACGTTATCTTTGGTGTGATCTTTGTTGTGTAATTGGAACTTTTTGCATGTTTCACATTTTTCGTGTCCTAATCTCGCAAAACTAATTTTTTTTCTTTAACGGCCTTACGGTACAGGTCATAAGAACATTGCACATTTGGAAAGTTTTCTACAAAGTTCTTTTACATACTTGCAATTGAAATATCGCTAGGAAAGTAGCGGCGATTTGGAGCATGTTCCCGTCTATAGTGAGAAATGCAAGGAGAATAAGACTCTATATGCTGATCGATCTATTTCAGTTCGGCTTATTTTATTCACCGAGGGTCCTTTCCCACGGCCGTCTAGTAGAGGTTCAATTTTGCACGTATCATTACTATAATGGCTAGTCTTGTTAAGGACTAAATTTACAACCCAATCGTTACTTTTCTTATACCCAATTGTTGTAAGAAAAAAAAATTTGCACACCCTATGGCGTTATCTGCTTTTATCACATAACGTAAAAACGTCTGTACTTTTGCGCCTAAGCAAAATTGATAGGTTTTTAACTTTAAGACTGCTTGTATTCCTTAAGAAGAACGATCGACGCTCTTTCCAATTCATGTTCCAAAATTAGGAATTAATGTTATGTCTATGTTCTTTTGTAATATTTGATACACACTTTCGCCTACATTTGTTGGCATCACAAGATGATAATACAGGATGTTTCTGTTTTAACTCTTTCACTTTTTAATTGTTCTTTCTTTTAAAGATTCAACATATTTCTTCCTTTTTCTTGAATGCCCTTGCTTTGTAAAAGATGGTTCCTCTAAATATGAAAATTGTATTATAATTTATCACAGGAATAATTTAAGTGTGAATTTATCATGTGGTTTGTGATTTTCCTGATTGAATTCCTGTTCAATTTTCGCCCTTTCGTCATATTGTTCTGTTAAATTTCTGCAGTCTTTTTCGCTTAAAAAAATAATGAGATAGGTACCTAATCTTCAAATAATTTAAAATAGCTACCTGAGTCACTATCATAGTTTTCTGGCACATAATCTTGATCAAGTAAATTGTCAGCTTCACTGCCCAATTGAATATTAGTTTCTTGAAGTTCTTCGCCAATTATGGCGACCTCCATATTATTAAAATCAAGGTTAGTCATATTGATTAAATGTTCCTGTGATAATGGCTCCGCAAAAACATCATCTTTTATAATTTCAATGGGCAGGCAATTTATATTATAGAATTCCTGTTTAATTCAACATTACAGACATTGTAGTTGTCAGTGGAAGGTTCAACAACTACAGCTGCTGGAATGCTAGGAGTTTTTATAGTTTGATTTTCAATATTACACAACATTAAAATTCGCCTTGATCGAGAGAACATTTTGATCTAGCTAAAAATCAAATGAGAATTAGTTTTAATCAAAATAAGCGTAGTAAGTGGGTTAATCTTGCAGAACCACAAAATTATACTACCACACTTAATATAACTGCACTAAATGAAAACATATGCCTAATGTTATAAAGATATTGATTGTTCAAGACAATCATACACTGCAAATCTTAGTTAGTTTTTATCTCAAGTATAAGAAAATAGTATTGTAAGTTATATTTATTCAAAGAGGAAATTGTTATCAGCTTATAATTGTTGTTGTGTCTGGCCATACTTTTGGAAAAAGTGATCTTCGCCATCTATTAAAAATTATATAAAACAGCAGATCCTTTGTGAAATACCAGTAAATTTTCTTATTGTTTAAGTTATAAACTGTTTAAGTCCACCATTAGGGTGATATGTTATACTAATTTCTATAACCTCACGTTTATAAGATTCTCATAGGCAAATGCATAAATTAATATGTAAAATAAGTGTACTTACCTATGACTCAATAATTAATAAATGTATTAACTCCAGAAGTTAACCACACGGCGTGCTTTATTCTTTAGTAAATTGCTTAGAAAAATCATAGTAATTCGTAGATACTAAGCGAGAACAGGGCAACTTATCTGAACATAAGGTGATGTTCTTACTTATTACACTTGAAATGTTATGTTTTTGGGTAGCACAGGTATATACTTTTCAAATTACTGGGTTTTATGAATTAGATTTTAACAGGTTTAGAGTAACTTTATCGTGTTTTTATTTAATATAGTGATAGAAAGAGCCTAGTGATTGCTAACATGGTTTTAACCCAGTTTTTCAATTTTTTTGAGTTACTTTGTTTATGCTTATGACGATAGTATACTTATTTTCGTTTTTTGAGTATAGAAAATTAGTCAGCAATACTGTCTGCATCTAGTTCCTTTAAAAGATCGTTTTCAATACTTAGTATAGCCAAACTATTTAACTGTAGTTGAGTTAAACTCTTCTTAAATAGTCTTTTATACGTTTCAGAACTGAAAAACCTCTTTCACCACTTGCAATTGAGACAGGTAGTGTAAGATATATTTTTAAGGCAGTGAAAATATTTGGAAATATTAATATTAAGAACTTTTCCATAATAACCTCTATAAAAAGCATCATTGCTGTCAATTCTATTTATCTTTCTAAAGTATATAGTTTCAGAACTTTTTTGAAATAAATGCATTCTTCACCAAGATTTGTATTGAGATCACTGGAGTATATTTTCACCAACTTATTGGTTGTATTTTTTTATAAGATGTTTCTATTTTCAAAAGATTGAACAAAAATCCAAAACTCTGACAGATGCTGGAGTATGCTGAATGTCGTTTACTAATTTCGGACGTTATCTGATCTAGAAAAGGACTACAATATTCGTATTCCATTTCTTGTTTAATGTCGAATTCAATTTTATTGTCTACTTCGCCAAATAGCAGTTTTCTCTTTTCGTGCCTTTGTCTACTTCCAGAGAATTCCGTGATTCATTGTTAGCTTAGGAACTTTAAGAAAAACATTTTTTAAATCTTTCATTTCTCATGGTTTTGAAATAAGTCAATATTGACCGGGCGCTAGAGGTGAGTGTGCAAAATGTGAGGACCGAATTCTACTAATGGATTTGAGTTAAGAAAAGGTCAAAGACTAATAATGCGAATCTTGCCGGTCAATTTTCTGGTCCATTTTTTATTTACCCCCTCTACTCTTATTTGTAAAGGGAATGTATGGAGTACATGCTATAAAATCATTTTAATGATTATTTCAGTAACAATTTATAGTTTTTTCTAATGACAGAAGTGAGGATGGTTTGTTGAATGAAAGAAAAAACAAAAATAAAAGTAATAAAATCATTTTTTAATAATAAAAAAAAAAGTTATATGTAAAAAACAATGAATTTAAACAAAAATATACTTAAAGTAGGCAAACAATTCCTCATTTATATTTAGATACTTGTTTTTAATACATTTACATAAAGAAATACAAAATAATTTTAATTTTTTGCAACTGCAAGACATTGTGCGATAATCTGCAGTACATTGACAAGGTTGAATTAATGACTCTGGTAAAGACGGCTTAGTCATTTGTCGTGGACGTAAGTTACCATTCAGCTTTTCAATGCCATACAAACAATAATCAAGGCGATTTAATTGTGTTTGATGAGAATTTTTCCAAATAAATGTGTGCATTGTAGCCCTTAATAAACACAAATGCAAAACATCTGATGTGAATATCACTTTCATCAAATTAAAACCGAAACCTATGTTTTGAGAAATCAGTTTATATCTGAGTTCATCAGCAAATAATTTTTTTATAGAAAAAAAAGTGCAAAATATTTCTAACTGTTTCAATTGCTCATTATTTAGGTCAAGGTTTTCCAAAGACATAAGGGCTGTTTGTACAAAATCTTCAATCGCGGCTTTTAAACATTGCATTTTACTGCCAAATCTGCTAGTAGTGTCGCAACCACTTATAGCATGTAATGCTGGCAATATATCGCATATCCTTTCACTCAGGGATTCAGCAGCTAAATGGCATCCTAGAAAATATTTCTTTGTATGAGAACCGTCGAACTATAGACCAAGACACCCAATATTTGCTAAGTATCATCAGAAATAAATTTCCAAGACGAATGCATCTGTATCAGCGCTAATTATAATAATATGAGCAGATTGAATCTTTACTGTGTGGAATATGTGGCAAAACATTTTTGAATTTGCTTCTACGTGGTTTGATTGTAATTCAAGTATCTCACGAAATAAATACCCTTGTAACTTGAAACATTTAGTTGGATCGTCGAATCCTCCACAAATATACATCTCGCAGTCTTCTTTAACTTGTGCATATTTTGGAGCATTAGTGGAAAGAAATCGAACAAGTTATAATTTATTTTGAATGTTTGCAAGAAAAACTTTACAATCAGCAGAAATTTTTGTTGAATGGACTTCAAATTATGATATTTTTAATAATTTGGTCTTTACTCCGTAAGTTTGACTCCAAAAACTTTACAGAAATGTCGTCACATCTATCAAATATTACATCTATCCACTTCACGCCAGGCAACGTAAAGAATTGCATAATTTTTTTGAAGAAAAGCTCGGCAAAATCACCAAAAATATTGAACTTTAACTAAATTTTGTGAACACGTGCCATACCATCAACAATATAAATTTTGAACGTATTTAAATTTATTATATCTTGCTGAGAGCTTGTACCACAGTTATATTTTTTTGAATTTCAACGACGAGTTGTGATTTTGGTGACTTTCTGTAGAATCCGTTATTGTCAAAGAAATACTTGCAGTAATTTAATACTTCATACGATGCTTATACCTTTGTATCAAATCCACCTTGAGAAGCCACCAGGAATGATTTTTGGAAAATTGTTATGTCTGTTACGTCTGACAATTTTTTGTTGTAAGTATTTTTGTTTGTTTTCGCTGGAGTATCTTCAAAGTTGTAAAATTTAATTTTTGTATAGGATCCGATAATTTCTAATTTTTCTGGAACAACTTTCATTTTCGTATGAATTTAATAGTCTCCCCATTTTCTTTAACATTAATTAAGCATCGCACACTTGATTCTCCAGCAAATTCACCGGTGAAAATATTGCGAAGCACACAGTCCCCACTACTATTAAATGGATTGTAAACTTTGAAGCATTTAATGATATTTTCAACATCTTTTTCGTCCGTATTAATTCTCGATTGTATCCATTCATTATGACTATTAATGTCACCTGTAATGTCAGATTGTATTTCATGGTATGAAGAAAGAATTGAGTGAAAGCTGTTTTTTAAAGGATACAGAAGCAACCATCTTTGCCTTGCTTCTTCATTTTTAGTGATACCAATTAAACCTCCAGTCACTGCAGAAGATCGGTTCTGAGACTGTTCTAGTGCTAAGTCACAGCCAACTGCATGGAATGTTCCTGGAGTTCGCTTGACGGCATGCATTCCTCTCTTTATATCATGTATAACACATCTTGTAAGTAAAGTTTCACTCCGCGAATATAGTTTGTGTGATTCATAGAAAAGAAATAAAGTAAAAATTGTCGAATAGTCAATAAATGTAACTTAATAGTTATCACTACTGTCAGCCATAATTGAATTCACAAGAATTTCTATCATTTTGCAGTAATTATTTAAATATTTGAATACTTTGTTTTCAGTGCTCATGTGATTTAAAAATTTTGGAAAATTGGAAAAAAGTTTCGATTATAGTTTTATGCTGGTTATATTTATCGCTTAAATTGGTACGATCCTTATCTACTGTTACTTCTCTTATCTCTTGAAGACAGATATCCAACTGCTGTAATTGCTCGCTAAAAGTCCCATCTTCAGATAAATTCATGTAATCAATAAATTCTGTCAACTGTATGCTTATCAATGTTTCATACGTAAGTGTATGTGCTCCGATGCCTACGTTGTACTAGTACCTTTAAGAATTGATGCCAAAGTATTAACACCATAAACATTAGCTTCGATGAAAATGCTGTCGAGTCCACGTTCTTCTATATATTGGTCCAAACAGCGTAAGAAATTTTTTTGTAGATGAAATGTTCCAGTTCTTAATATCGATCCTTCAAATTCTTGACTACTTTGTTAGATATTTTTGATAGCAGGTAAATAGACATATCGCATGAAAGAACAGCTATATTTTTATTTAATGATTAACATAAATTAACAAAATTTCTCATGGCAGTGCACAAATTTTTTGAAGTAGATGGCTGGGGAATTTTCTAGATAAATCAAATTGTAGATATAGGAAAATTCTCAAACGATAGTAACTGTTCATTCTGTTCATCCTGATATCAAGTAAAGGAAGCAGGAAGGGACCATCACAGCCTGTAGCAAGATGTGTTTTGTCATTGTTTTGGTTCTCAGGTATAAAAATCCGACCATAGTTGCCGGTTCTCACATTTTGTATACTCATCTACTTACAGCGTCTGCACTAATAACGAAATATATTATTCAGTATCAACAGATTGTAAATTTTTTCTAACTAAGTTTATCCGTACTAAAATTGTTGTCCTGACAACTAACATGAACACTGTTTCGCTTTTTCTTAGTTTTTATAAAATAAAAATGCTTCGTGGCGAGTAAAATTATTTTGCAGACTATCGTTGGAAATATCAAGTAAACATTTTTTAAATGACGGATATCCCTTCAATAATGCTACTGATGTATCGTACTTAGCTGACTATCTAGTTGCACTTAGTCCCTTTAACTCATAAACTTTATTCAAATTGGCATCATTTCGATGATATTCGGCTTCAGGTTGGTCTAAATACTCTTGTTCTTCTTTAAATTCTTGTGCATTTGTAAGGACTCTGCAAAATTTATCTCCGGGTAGACCTATAAAATGATCGTTAGGCACGAGCTTATTTTTTGCCAGCAACTAGTACTTGCACTACAGAGGTTATACATTTTTAATAGAAACATGAATTAATCTACAGCAGGAGGTCAACATTCAGCAGCATATAAATATTTATGGTTCCGAGTTGGGACCGTGTCATTTTATAAACTAAGTTTGACGTTTTGCCCACTTTTGTAAGGGGCTTCATCAGAACAAGAAAAGAAAATAAATAATAAAAGTATTAAAAATAAAAATAATAATAAAGATAAGAATAATAATATTAAGCAGACTTCTGAACTAGCAGACTCACCAGCCCATTTAAGCTAAAAGGTGTCTTGTGGCAAAGACATTTTGGTTTAAATGGGCTGGTGAGTCTGCTAGTTCAGAAGCAACTTTACATACTCTTTACACTTTAACTTGTCTACTTAATATTATCCTTCTTATCTTTATTCTTAATATTTTTATTATTTATTTTCTTTTCTTGTCCTAATGAAGCCCCTTACAAAAGTAGGCAAAACGTCGACCTTAGTTTATAAAATGACACGACCTCAACCCGGAACCATAAATATTTATAATGACTCCGGCCGTGAAAACCTCCGACAACTTCAACAACATATGTTCCAACTAAAATCAAAGAGTGTGACGTGCAGAGTACGTGAAGTGCTAATGAATTACGTTCCCTCAAGCGAGCTCGCGGTTCAGAATATACTCCAAACATATTACTGGCGTTGTCATAACACTGTATCTTGCAGTTATTTATGTCCAAACCAAGTTCAGTAAACAACAAAAATACAACTAATTCAAGAGATTTTGCTTTACGATTTGATATTGAAATAAAAGTAATAAAACGTTGGATTTTATTGCCATTTCTTCATATGACACTTAATTGGTTTATGTACGAAATGTCAGGTCTAGAATTCACTATAAGCGGCTAATATTTTTTTACAATTTAAACGCTAACTTGACTTCTCACTTTATTGCCTATAATATATAATATTCCTCTGTATATGCTTTAAGAAAGATATGAAGTTTTGCCCATTTCTGGATTTCCATGCCTTTTTAAATGTTCTGCAAAAATCTCGTCAAACTGCCCAATAAATAATTTTCATTATTAGGTGATCAAGGTTTTTTGTTATATCCGAAAAATGCAACCCACTTACCTGAAAGAACTTGTATTATTTTAATAAGTTTTTTAAAAACTGATCTCCGGTACAATTTTTCTTCGGTGTATTGTTCTTGAAGTTCTGAGTCAATACTGAACCATTTTTGTCTTGAGGTTAAAACTAGCAAATGTTTTCTATGCTTATGGCTTCGTTTATGACTGGTGAAGGCTTCATTAATGTGTTTCCAATCGTTAAATCCTTCACGTGAAAATTGAGCGAAAACATTCTTGAACAATCGACAGGTGATGCAGTAAACTTTTGACGTTATTTCAAAATATATTAACCGTTCACGTTGTATCGTTTGACCATTTGGCAATTTAGAAAAGAAATTATTTCTATAAAATTTTAGTGTATCCATTAAATTCACGTTTTGACTTTGAAAAATCTGCATTAACTTTTTGTTTGGGATATTACATACAATTTTATTTATTACTTCGTTATTTATTTGCTACAACGCAGAATCGTCTAAATTATCATTAAAGCTTGAAACAGTAAAGGATAGATTGTCTTCACCAATTCTGACAATACTCAAAATTGACGATTTTTTGTTTATTTCAAATTTTGAGCATTCAGCTACGGGATCTAAATCAATGACTTCGGTAGATTTGACAAGTGTTTCACATCTATTGTTTACGCTTTCAATGTGCAAACATTGATTTTCACGCATAGTGAAAATCGATGTAAGGCGTGCATTTTTACTTAAACCCCTTGCTTCATATTTCCTTTATTCCTCTTGCAGTTTTTTGTATTCGTACCAACTTAGCTTTTTTCTATTGGACATTTTCGCCTACGGCTGTTTAATAATAAAAAAATACAAACTATGATTATAGTGTTTGTAATTGTTACCTTGATGTTGGAAGATTCGCCGCAACAGAGAACGACAGGATATATTGCTCCCACACGAAGATTATATTCAAATAAAACTACTGTCTACTGTTTGCATCACTAGTTTCACAGTTCAAATGTTAAAGTTCACTTCATGCGTTTATCTACGATCCACGATATTTATTTTCCTAGCACGTACGTGTTCAATAAACAAAGTATTGTTAAAAGATTGTGAACCCTTAAAATAGTATTCTTATAATAGTATATGTATTCTTCACAAGCACAATATAATATCTTATACACATACACACAACACACACAGCACACACACACAAGCACACACACAAACACACACACACGCGCGCGCGCGCGCGCGCGCACACACACACACACACACACACACACACACACACACACACACACACACACATACACACACTAGTTGTTAAGAATCTGCAGTTTGTTGTACTGATCAAAACGGTTATTGTCGCAGCATGATTTGCTAAAAGTAGCAACCAGTCATTTCTCTCTAACGTACCGTAGTCATATGAATGCATAAGTGACTCACTGGTCACACGAATTTTGAAGCCATGGATTTTTAATAACTTTTACACGCCTCTGCCATTCATATCCTTTGAAGTATTTTTACAGAAGCGGTGAACTCTCAGGCTCGGTGGGTAGTATTCCATCGCATTTGCAGTGTCTTATGTAGCGCTGGCAGAGTAACTATATTGCTCAATCATTTCGAAAAAATATAAAACGATTGAAAGTAATTTTAATAAACGAACGCAAGTTCGCAAGACGGCTCCAACTTTTTCTAAATTTTGTTTTATTTTTTTAATTTAATATGTTAACCAGTTTTTCGGTGCCATCTGTTTCAAGAGTGCTGCCTTGAGCAACTGCCCGGTCCTCTTCGGTAATACAGGCAATGGGTTTACTGTTGCCTATACAAAATATTTCAAAACATTGTAAATTCTTTTATGAATGGACATAGTAACTGAGGACACTAATCTCCGGCTGTGTACGGTATGAAAGGACGAGGGTCATGTTGTTAGTAGTAAATCTTGGATTGATATAAATAAGTCTCTACTTACAAAAGCCACAGCTAATTCTTTAAATAGGCTGTTAACAAATTTAGAAAAAGATTACTAAACTAGTTTTAAAAATAATTTGTTACTGCATTAAATCGTTAAAAAGGGAAACCTTATGTTGTAGATGCAAAACGGGGCGACTGTTTGATCAAAGCAATGAAAATTTCTTGAAGCTAATCGGAATAATTGTTTCCTTTAATGATATTATATCGTACTACACTAATCGAATTAAAAAAAAAACCTAAAACAGACATGTTTCGTTATTTTGGCACACATATTCAAAATGAAGTTACTGCTCTATTAAGTCAAAAATAACAAATGAAATCAATTTATTAAAAATGTGTATGCGGTGTTTAGTGTTATTGTGTCTTCGAGTGTTGCTATTCTCGCTGTTGCTTCGATGTGGTCATATACGTTGTATGGTTTCGGTGTTGTGGGTTGTACGTTTGTTGTTATTTTGGCGTTCTGAGTGTATAACATACAGCGTTGCATTTGGAAAATTGACGATACCCAAGCTCGCTTAATTGGTTTTTCTGACACCAGTTCTGCAGCAATGGCCGCGGTTGTGTACTTAAGAGTAGAAGTTGGCGGAAATATCTTTGTACATTTGAAAGTTGCAAAAACACGCGATGCTCCATTAAAGACATAGACAATTCCTCGTCTTGAACTAAGAGCAGCATGTCCTTAGACTAAGCTATTGAAACATGATGCACTAGCTTTTGACGCTACAAAATTACTAGAACACATATGTTTTAGTGATTCTAGGAACACATTGAGGTGGAATCGTACGCCGCCTTATCAGCTAAAATTATTTTTGAGAACCGAATTGCTCAAATTCATGATTATCAATCCCCAGCCATATGGAGGTACGTTCCTAACTCTGAGAATGCTGTCGATCCTGCAAGCCGAGAATTGAAACCTTCCGAACTATTGCATTGTACCCGCTGGTGGAGGGGTTCTGTTTTTTATACCGCGATTATTCTGATTGGCCAAGTGATATATACACGGAATATTATTGAAGACGGCTTTAAACCTGTTAAATATGCTTTCATTTCTGCCTTTGATGTGGGACAATGTTTCTCAGTTCTACAAAAGGCTTCAAATTTGATTAAAGTTCAAAGAACTTTTGCGTATATTAAAAGGTTTACTTTTAACTATCTTGCACGTCAACACAATATTCCAAGCAATATTTGTCCATTGACTACATCTGAATATCACGATGCTCTTATATTTGCTATCAGAATCACTCAGTACGAACATATCTATGATGACATTGTATTATTAGAAAAAGAGCGACCTTGCACAAAGATGTATCGTCAGTTATCGCCTTTTCTCTCTTTCAGGGGAAGAATCATGGTGGGGGGCCGTCTGCGCCATTTCAACCTTCCCGTAACTAACACGCATCTCTACCTTATTCCAAAAAATAGTAACTTAGCGGTATTAGTATGTGATTACTATCACATATATTCGGGCCATGGGGGTCCTCAGTTAACCCAATCACTAGTTGCTCGTACGTTTTAGATTCCATGTAACCGTCAACTAATTCGAAGTGGAATATTTCGCTGCCTGACTTGCTATTGCTTTAAGAGCAAACCTGTTCAGCCCTTATGGCAGACCTTCCACATTATCGAGTCGAACCTGGAAAATGCTTTACGCATACCGGCTTGGATTTTGCTGGTCCCTTTATGATTAAGATATTCTCATTACGCTCCACAAAAATCCAAGTCATATATTGCTTTATTTATTTGCATGATATCACAAACCTTTCACATTGAAGTTGTTGCCGCCTTAACTACAGAAGCCTGTCCTGTTGGGTTAGATAGGTTTATGGCTAGACGAGGTTTGCCCACTAAAATATACTCCAGGGCCGAAACTTTAGTGGTGCTGCCAGAGAGATTTCGGAAATATACAATTACTTTGACCCATCTCAACCCGATATTGCGCACTATTTCGCTTGTCGGGGAATAGATTAGTGCTTCAATCCACCATATGCATCCCATTTTAGAAATCTATGGAAATCCGGCATCAAAAGAGCTAAGTTCCATTTAAAACGAATAGTAGGTAGAACGACACTCTCTCTGGAGGAATATAGTACGGTTATGGCACGCTTTGAAAGAATTCTAAATTCTTGCCCATTTTGCGCCCTTACAACATCGCCTGAAAAAGGAACGGATACCTTGACTCCGGGTCATTTTCTGACTGGTGGGCCTCTACTTACGCGATGGGAAGTAGATTTGCAGTGTTCCTTCAAATCGACTTAGTCGTTGGCAAATGTCCCAGCAACTTGTTCAGAGTTTTTGGAAACGCTGGTCAAAAGAGTACCTGCATAGCCTGCAACACAAACCTAAATAAACCACTCCTTCCCGAACCATAGAGAAAGATGATCTCGTACTTCATTTTACCTCTGATTCACATCCGGCGTGTTGGCCTTTGGCGTGAGTGGCAAAGCTTTTACCGGGTGGTAAGGGTGTAACAAGGGTGATTAAACTAAGAACATCCACGAGTGAAACGGTACGCTTGATTAACAAAGTCGTACCACTTCCCCATCCATAATTAATTGAGCATTCTTACGTGCAACTTATTAATTTTTTTCTTTTCTTACCTTCTAAACATTTTAGGTTCTATTAATATTATTGCTGAATGTATTAAATGCAAAGTATTTTACTCATTTCGATACACATTTTTTTTCTATTTTCTTTCTTCCCATTTACTTTACATATAAACAAAATTTACAATTTTGGGAGGGGGGTATGTTCAAACTTTATACCGTTTGAGGTTAGCGATTAAAACTTTTAATGGTCACATCGTTTATTGTTGTTTGCTGCGCATATGGCGTTGTGATATGATAATTTCGTCATACAGACAGAGTATTGAATCGCCTTTTGCCGGCATCACAGCTAATACTTTAATTGTCCACGAGTGCCGAAGTATTTGTACCCGACCAGCTTGCGTCAAGAAGGAACAATGCACTAGCTTTGCGGGACTCCAATGGTGAATATAATTGTAAGGTAAGCAAACAATTAATGATCGGTTTGACCAGTATTAGTGTTTGTCGCGCCAATACCTCCAATTATATACTTCCACCTCCTTTAGTAAATTACAGTCTACTTGCTAAGCTTTTACACATTGAAAATAGTTCTGGAACTGTTTCAATTTTACATACACTCCAACGTTTACCGCACACTACTTTAATGCGTAAGTAGTGATAAGGTATTGTTTCTTTCTAAACTTAAGCTCTAAATTGCATTTATAAGCGTTATTTAGATCTGTTTGTGTAAGTAGATTACTTAGATAATGTGTGTAACGGAAAGATGTCGTTGAATGTATTGTGGATTGTTTATAAGTGTTTCTTGAGATTTCCTTATTACAGTTCGTTTTCGTAAAATACATAGCATATTTGTTGCTGAGGTAGCAAGAGAAAACGGGTACAGTAAGGTAAGAATTCACATTCTCTATTAATCTAGCACTCATTGCATCCTTATATTGGTCTGGACAGCGGTACCCGAATATCCACAACAATATATTGATGTGATTAGGGATCATTTAAAAGGTTAAATGACACCATTTTGCAGACGTATAACGACGCAAACCTAAGCAGAATAAGAAAGATTCTAAAGAAGCTCAAATTTTATAAACATTCATTTTTATAGTAACGTACTAGAACACTCAGTATATCCGATTATAAATGCATTGAATGAATTTTCATTCTTAATCCCTAAAGAATCGTGGTTTCGGTAAAAATAAGAAAGTCCCGCGAGTAAAAATACATTTTTAAAAAGTTTTTCATTTATAAATTTCCTAATAAAGTACTCAACGAGTAAACGCGACTATTACAAAAGGTTATGAAACCGCGTAAAGGAACGCGTTTTAAAAGGTTTTATTCGAGCGTGTTCAAAAGGGTAATATGCGGCTTCAATAGGATTACAGAACTAGAGTATAATATTCAAGTACACGTTCCTCTTAATACTAAACATATGGTAGTATTTTTGACATAAAAAGCGTATATAATATTCAATTGCATTTGCCTCTTAATAATAAACATACGTGTATTTTAAATTGAAAAACGTGATTCATTAAACCTCGACAAAATTCCATTGATAATACAGGTGAATGAACGTTCAAATTAAAAGCTACAATATAAGATAAAACAATTAATCAAAGACATAGATCAAGAGATAAGTGTCGTAAAAATAAAGCGAATGACAGTGATAAATCGTGACGATAAGGTAACGCAAAGGTAAATGTACTAATTAACGCTACATTCTGTACAACTTGCATCATTAAGACGACTCTATATTAGATGGGCTTCTAAAATTCAACAAATCAGAACATAGAAACGACAAACAGAGATCACTGGATTGTTCTAGGCGTGTGACGTAACAGGGCTTAATCCTATATAACCAATTCAGACATTCAGTTACTTGTCAGTTATTGAATACTTATTTTAAAAGTCACCATGCTAGTGGTATTTAGTAGAGAAGTATTTATAGTAAACAAAGGCCTTTAATCGATAACTTTGAAAGTTTATTGCCATTCGCAAGAAAGTAAATAACTACACTGTTTGAAATATGAAATAAGGAATTAAAACCAATTGAGATGAAAGCATATATTAAAATGGATGGTATTTAATGGTAAATTAATTTTAAGCGATTTGGGTTATCTTGATATATAAACTTGAAATGCAAATTTAGTGGTATCCTATAACGACTGTGGATATAGATGTAAGCTTACGATATGGATAAGTACGAACAGCTTAATTTATACGGTAAAAATAGAAATTCCATTGTTTTAGAATTGTTAAAGAACATTTTAGAAGTTAGTTAAGTTAAGCTATTTACGATTTTGTGAGCAAGTCTTGGTGTGAGTTGTACAAATGGATAATTTGATCTGACAAGGTTAAGTTGCGATATGTTTTTGTCAGTTATGTACTGAAAAGTATTAAACATAACTGATCAGATATGTTTATATTCAATTCTAAGGGAGATTATTAAAACTATACGATTTAATTTCTAAAATTCTGTAAATAATAGGTTTTAAATAAGGAATGCTTTGTAAATAAAAATCCTAATTAGAAAGAGAAATTTTTAGACTCTATTTTAGTGTAAGCGAGTGATTATCTAGTAGTTATCATTTTTTTGATCTAAGACAAGATATTGTTTAAAAGAAAAAGCCGTTGTGGCAATATTGGACTGTATCTTCAGATTTTAGGTTTGTACAAAAGTATTTTCTTGAAGTAATATGTAAGATATTGTTTGTTAAAAAAAGCGGTATGTGGATGTAGCAAATGTTATTTGAAAGATTGTATGTTAAAAAATATTTGATGTCATTTTAAGTTTGATGTCCGATTCTAGTGTTTCATTTAAACTGATGTAGCAAAATAATTAGGGCAACACTTTTTAGTAGAATCACTTTCACATTCCATAGCAACGTCTATTGACGTCCAACGCTAAAGTTCACAGCAATATATATATATATATATATATATATATATATATATACACACAGGGTATTTCAGAATAAAGTACCGTATATCGGGAAATATATAGATCTTGACGCGTTATCAAGAATTGTTAGATGAAAGTTTCCTGTAAACCCACCCGTTTCTATTATACAAGGTGATAGAGTGATATTAAAACATACATGTTTTTTTAGAATATTTTCATTTAGGGTAGAGACTTTAACCTGAAAATAGGTACACGTAAGTTGTTTACTAATACGAATTATTTCACTTCATTTCGACAAAATAAGATAATTTTGACCTACATACATTTTTTGAACACCCTGTATTTCATAAAAATTAAAAGTAGATATAGACACTGACCAGAACATCGTAATTATGAAGGCCGCTCTTAAATTTAAAAATTTGAAAAAAGAAACTGAAAATGGCACTTTGACTTTAAAAAACTAAAAGATGAAGATATTCAACAAAGATTCGAAAAAAAGTCAAATGAATTGTTGAAATATATCGGGAAAATTTCTTATACTAAGGAAGTAGAAACAGAATGGAATTTCAATAAATCCAGCTTAGACATGGAGGTCAGAGATATTCTGGGGTATACACAAAAAGAAAATAAAAAACCATGGATAAAAAAGGATATCCTGAATTTAATAGAAAAAAGAGGAGAATACAAAAATAAATCAGACGAAACAGCAAAACAGAGATACAAAACCATAAAATGGGAGATTATTCGCAAATGCTGGAAAGCTAAAGAACAATGGATTGATAAAAAGTGCAAAGAGGTACGCACTGTATAGCAAAAATTTAAAGAACGCAGAAGGAAACGTCATTATAAAAAATGTACCAAAAGTGGGTAGATGACAAAAATATATAGAGAATTTATATGCAGGAGAGGAACTAACAGCATTAGAACAGGAATCAGACAATGAAAATAATGACTTGGGATATCTTATACTGGAAGATGAGTTTGAATTAGCATTAAGGGGTCTGTAACATGGTAGGCGCCGGATACATATAATATGCAAGCAGAAACTCTAAAAGTTTTTGGACAAGCAGTAACAGAACGTCTCTTCCAACTTGTAAGCTATATGTATGAGACAGGCGAGACTTCCAAAGATTTTAAACTTAACATTATAGTCACTACACGGGATCATGTGAAAGTTTTCGAACAATAAGTTTGACAGCACACGTATCAAAAATATTAACCAGTAATGTACAAAGACTAATGGAAAAACGAACTGAAGAAATACTAGGAGAAGATCAATTTGGGTTTAGGCAAAACAGGGGAACACAGGAGGCTATTTTAGCTCTGAGAGTGATAATGGAGAAAACAATAGAAAAAGTGAAAAACGTGTATATAAGGTTTGTAGATCTGGAAAAAGCATTCGACAGGGTAAAATGGAAAACATATTCTAAATACTTAAAAAGATTGGAATGAGTTATAGGGATAGACGAATAGTACATAACTTATACAAATAGTAAACAGCAGTAACAGAATTAGAGCAGGAACGTAGAGAAGTAAGCATTAGAAAAGGGGTGAGACAGGAATGTGCCCTATCCCCATTAGTTTTTAACTAGTACATTGACGGAGCAATGAATACTGTCAAATGCAGAAAGACATTTGGAATTACTATGCAGAGATTGATATGTTTAGATTTGCAGATGATATAGCGGTATTAGCATCTAGCAAAGAAGAGTTATAAGTCGCTTTGAATGAACTGGGAACGGTTCTAACAGAGAGATACGGTATGAAAATTAACAAAAATATAACTAAAGTTCAAGAAGGTACAGGAGGGGAAAATAAATCAAAAACAAGAATACAAATAGATAACAAGAGCTTACAAGAGGTTAAGGATTTCTGCTACCTAGGAAGCCAAATAACGCAATATGGGAAAAGCGCAAAAGATATAAAACAAAGATTAGCACACGGTCGTGGCACATTTAACAAGAAAAAGCAATTACTGTGTTCAAAGGCAACAAGTATAGAAACAAGAAAAAGATTGCTTAAAACATATGTGTGGAGCACAGCACTGTACAACTGTGAAGCTTGGACAGTAGGGGAAGCAAACAAAAAAAAGTAGAAGCCATTGTAATGTGGTGCTACAGACGTATGATGAAGATGTCATGGACAGACAAAGTTAAGAACGAAGAGGTACTAAAAATGGTAGGGGAAGAAAGAAATATGTGGAAAACGATAAAAGGTATTAGAGATAAGATGATAGGTCACATACTACGGCATGAGGGAATAGTGCGGAATATATTAGAAGCAGAGATAGGAAAAAATAGAAGTAGAGGTAGACCAAGGTTAGACTATTGCATCAGATAGTGAAAGATGTAGGCTGTAGGAATTTCAGGGAAATGTGTAGGCTAGCCCAGAATAGAAATCAATGGAGATACGCATCTAACCAGTCCCAAAATGGATAAACTAATAACGAAAAAAGTAACTGTACTTAAACATGGTAATAATAATAATTATTATTATAAGCAACTACAAGTATTAATTGGGCAATATTCTCGAATAATGTTAATTGTGTCAAAGGATTTACTAAAAACTATTGATTCAGCAAATGTCTAAGTGGTGGGGGATCTTGGCAGCCACAGGCTGTTTAACCCCTTCACTGAATCTGGGTGAAATACGACATAAAATTAGAAAACAATAGAAGGGCATCTGAGCTGTATATAGGCTGTGTAAGAATTTCGGGGAACTGTATAGGCTAGCTCAGAGTATAAATAAGTGTAGGTACATGTCCTACCAGTTTTGAGACGAAAAACCTAATGACGAAAAAATTAGGGCAGATAAATCTGATGATTGTTATAAACAACTACAGGCGTTGGTTGTGAAATATCTGCAACTAATGGTGATTGTGCGAAAAGATATATTAAAAAAGTATTAAATCGGCAAATGTTTAAGTGCTGGGGGAACTTGGCAGCCACAGGCTGCTTACCCCTCTTCACAACCTTACATGTGATTTTCCAATGCTCTACCAAAAAGTACTACATTGGCCAGGAAGCGAGTTTTTTTTACCTAGAAAATTTGGAATTTTGCCGAACCGTTGCTGTTCCAAGCAAGGTAGGGATCTTTAACGTGCGTGACAACACTCACACACGGGACCTCCATTTAACCTCTCATCCGAACGAAAGCGTAATTTTTGTGAAAAATGCTCACTTGCCATTTTTCAAGCAGTCGGCCGTGTCGAGATTTGAACCAAGGACCTTGAGATTCGTAGTCTTACGCTTACTACATTGATCCACGGCGACATTCACTGGTTGTGAAGGGGTGGCCTTCACAACCAGTAAATGTCGGAGAAGTAGGGTATATAATTGAAAACAATAGAAAGCGACCCAACTGCATCTAACAAGAAAGAACAGCGCCTATGATCAAAGACAACAAACATTGAAAGAAGAAGAAAATTGTTGAAAGCATAAGTGTGGAGTACAGCACAGTATGCCTATGAAATACGGGCAGTAGGAAAAGCAGACAGAAAAACGGTAGCAGCCTTTTGGAATGTTGTGCTTCAGATGTATGAGGATGATAGCATGGACAGACAAAGCTAATAACAAATAGGTTATAAAAATAGTAGACTAACAAGGATATATGTGGGAAAAAAATAGTAGAAATAGAAGGGCAGAATACGTTCTAAAGCATTTTTGGGGAAAACTATGTGATATATTACAAGCAGAGATAGGAAAAAGGAGGTAGATGTAGACCTAGATCAGATAGTGATAGATGCAGACTGTGCAAATTTCAGGGAAATATATAGGTTAGTTCAGAATAGGAAACATTGAGGGTAAGCGTCTTGCCTGTTTCAGGACTGAAGACCTAATGATGAAGATATTAAAAGTACATATTTATATACAGTTCTTTTGGTTTGCAAATGACCCCGCGTGCGTATTAACTTTGATTTCAAATTTCTTGGAATGAGATTACTAATATTTCAATTTACCTAAAAGTATTTAAGGAACCAATTAGAACGCTATGTGGCTGTTACAGTTTTTAATGCTTGTCTTCATAGTTAAAATAATAATAACAGCAATACATGTTTTACTAAAACTACTATATAGGTAAGAACCTATTATTTTAAAAACCTAGTTGAAACTTTGTTCTATGCGCTATAATTATTCCAAATTCTTTAGGCACTGTATTTGTGTATTATCGTATTAAATTAGTAAGGAGAGGGAGAGGGTTGAACCCCAATGATCCCGCCCCTAGTTACAGCCTTACCTGTAACACGGAAATTTATTAATCTCATTAAGCGTATATCTTTTTCAAGTAAGCGGTGTTTCAAAAAGGATGTAAACCGTTGCTTCATGCGTAAAGTGGTTACAAAAGTATTAAGGTTAATAAAACACTTTTAAAAAAATACTTATATGCAATGCAAATAACTGTACAGTAGAAGTTCAAAATGATTTTTTGTGGTCTGGATGCAGGTTCGTGCACATTTAGTAACACGTGCAGCCATTTTTCGTATTGTTTGCTCAATAGTGCATGAAATTTTACATTCAATGATATGCTTTAATCGGACAAGTGTATGTGGTACGTTTTTAAAAACCAAATTCTTTAAAATCTTCAAATGAAAAGGTCTGCTGATATAAGAATAGGGTATCTTGGAGGTAAAAACCGTTCCGACATCAAGCGGTGGTCAAAGTGTCACGTAGCGTATCTAGGATTTTATTAGCAGTATGAAACATCGCGCTATCCCTCTGGAACTAACGTTGCATAAACTGTTGGTTTAAGTTGTGATAGACCACATAATCCATAGACATCTGAAAAAATAAAGGTCTTGTTACATAATACCGGGAGATTGCACACAGAACATCAATTCTATGTGCCTGTAATGGTCATGCATGAAACGCGTACAAATTTTTAACTCACATATTCGACAGTTTTGACTGTTGATATAGCCATCCAAGTGAAACCATACCTCATTGTTAAAATAAATACGATTCAACTTTTAAATACCCTTTTCATATACAAGAGAACAAAATCAACAAAATTGCCACAGACAATTTCCATGATCTACTTCTTGCGATGTGGTAGGTATGCAAATGTAATTTTTTATTAGGCCTGAAGACAAAAGATAGTAAAAAGCCAGCCTGTAAAGACAACTTTTTAACGATCATGCGCACTACCTGTTGCTACCAGACAACAACCCTCAAATAAACTTAACCCATTTTGCCATCACAATAGCCACGCTTACAATCAACGAAAGGAAACGTATATAAGCAGCTCCAAATCGATCATAAATTTAGCATTGGTCGATTGTTATCCAAGCACCACTAACTACTAACACCCTTGTGATTGTTATCCAAGAGTCGTCTAGTCTTACGCTCTGTACAAGCCACGCTTACTTTAGCCATCACTACTCAGTCAGTGACTAACACTCAGTCGGTGATTGTTATCCTGACTAGCACATCACTATTCTAACTCTACACGGTCAGTGATTGTTGTCTTGATGAGCCACCAAAATAGTTTATTATAATACAGTCGGTGAATGTTATCCTGACTAACGCCTACTCGCTTACACTTAGACATATTAGAGCACCATTTTTATGATGCCGTTAACCTCAGCCAGGTCTTGCCAGCGGATTGACGTCATACCACCGGGAAGTCAATGGAATATGGAAGCCCTAGTTTTGCCACCGCCACTGACAATCACTTCATAAGTGTTTATATCTTCTCTATACAAGGATTAATTATTAGTCTTACAATAACCTTTCATTAGTTTAAGTTTGTATATACATTTATTGTGAAATAGATTCCACGTCTATTAACTGTTTGTTCTTGCTTGTGCTATCCACACGCACTTGTGCTAACCCTGTAAATAGATTATTTATATTGCATTTGGCATTCACTGACTTAATGCGTTTGTTATTTAGATACTTGTGCTTGTTTGTACTTATTAATATGCACTTGTGTTAATTCTGTAAATAGATTATACATATTGTATTTTGCTTTAACTGACTTAATGTGCTTTTTATATTTATAGCAATATACATTACACAGTGGAAACTACCTGGACAAATTCTGTAACCTAATAAATAGAGGTATGTCGCTTAATTCTTGACACATGTCATTCTATATTTCCAATATTGCATATTACAAAGAAGTTTGTTTATTTTTTTAATTATCTGGGGACTGCCAAACCCGAACTTTTTTTAAAATGGAAAGGTAGGTTTTTATTCTTTTATCTTAAAGCTTTTTGAATTGCAAATACAATTACATATCTTTTTATTACTTTTTATAAACAATATATCGGAAAAATAAAATAAGGAATGTTTTCTGAAACCACTTTAATGTACGCAATGTTTCTTACTTGATACAAGTCTCTACCAATCTCAACAATGTGTTTCCGAATAGATGGATTGGAAGAAAGGACCCAATTGTGTGGCTAGCAAGATCGCCTGATCTCACCTCAATAGATTTTTTTATGGGGATACCTAAAAATAAGGTTTATCTACGCTAAACCTATCGACATCTTTGAGTTTCGACAAAGAGGCAGGGATGAAATTGGGCAAGTAATGTCGATAGTGCTAATAAATTTTAAAATGCTTTTTATTTATCGGTTAAGGTTTGTCAGCAACATGCTGGAGGGCACTGAACATTTTATGTATTAAAGTAGTTTCAGAAAACATTTCCCTATTTACTTTTTCCAATACATTGCTTACAAAAAGTAACAAAAAAATACATACTTGTATTTGCAACTGAAAAAGCTTTGAGATAAATAAATAATTAATCTATCTTTCTATTACCAAAAAAGTTGAAAGTTACTGCAACCTCCCAGTTTATTAGAAAAAATAAATACACTTTTTTGTAATATGCCCCATTGAAAATAAAAATTGACATATTTCAGGAGTTTTGCGGCAAATCTTTATTTATTAAGTGACAGCATTTGTTCCAGTTAAAGTTTTTACTATATATTGATTCAGTTCTTATTTCAAACCTATATACTCGTTCAAGACGCAATAGAAAAGTTTCTATACAAATCTCCAGTTCGTAAAAAACTCTTTCTATCTCTACTAATGTAACAATAAATGATAGATTATTTGTGAATATTAAACTTTTGTGGACTGCCTAATTTCTTATTTAAACAAATGGTTACAGTAATTCTATTTAGACTGTTAACTTTAATGGAAGCTATTAATTATTTTTTGTTATCCAAAATAGATTAGTAATGTAAAACCAGATGGTTGAAATATATATGAAACGATGAAATGATTTTACTAGTTTGTCTTTATTTACAATTTATCAAATTTATTCACAATTGAAATGTGTGATTTTATGCATGTAGAAAGTGCATAAAAACCTACGTTTACGTACCTTTACATCTGCACTACAGCAGGGACTTCTAAATTCGCGTTGAAATAGTTCATAGTTTAATATACCAAAACTAAATGTAAATGAAATGTTAAGTACCCAATTTAGAGATTTTTATAGAAAGTAAAATTAATCTCGCTTCCAGTACTACGAACAAAGTGGAACCAAGCTAAAAATAGAACAGAATGCTTAAAATAGTCTTCGTTTGTGAAAGTAATTTATAATCTATTACTAAGTATACAAAAGTTCCTTTACAATATTCAGCGTATCTGCCTACAAAATTTCTTATAAAATCGTCGGAAACCCTTTTTCAACTTACAATCTTAGCATAAGTAACAAAAAAAATGCTTGATATGATCTCCGCTCAATAGATCAGAACCATTGTAACTTTAATGCACAATTATATAAGCGAATTTGATGTTATTTACAGTCTTTAACGCTTACCTGTACAATAGTGACTGCGCAAGTTTTCGCGAAATACAAATTGGATGAGATATTTAAATCTCAAAAATAAATTTTACATCATTTTGTTATAGACATTTGCATAGCAAAAATTATTTGAAACGTATTCTTGGTTTGAATATTAAACTACATTTGAACTACTTATTGCTCGGCTTTCTACTCTGCGTTTCTAAATCCTATACCTCTTTTTATATATCTGCCTCGGCTAGCTCAATCTATTCAACACAAAGTGCCCAACGACACGACAATAAAGATTGTCTTACCCCCTTTTTCTCTAGCTCCTATCTGTTAAAACAATGTAAATGAAGCAAACCAAAAATTCGTATAATAATCGACAATATTTACATTTTATATTTTAAAAACTTATTAATTTGATTTTATATTCAAAAATTAGCCCCTGAATAGAATATTAATATTTATCTGATTCCACCAAAATTAGACTCCCTGAAAGTCAAAAAAATACCACTATAATTTACTTTGAAGCCCGTTTGAACGTTCAAACGATCTTCTATCTATTTTTATAAATTCTCAAAAGATTTTTGACGACCCTTACAAATACTTCGATATAAATAATTGAAATTGTTAAAAATTTGAAAATACAGTCTTATACTAATAAAGGATTATAAATTTCTGACCTGTATTTTCCCTGTTTCTTTGCTGGAACTGCCTCTATATGTAGATGGTCAGCACCCCTGGATTGTGTTCAATTTAATTCTGTTACGGCTTCTCCCAGTTGATTTTTAGCCTAGTTTCCTCAAATCGTTAACCAGAATAATTACTTAAATCTGCTTGAACTCTCCCTTCGGATTTTACCCAGATATTTAGTTAGTTCTATTTTAATTCTTAGAGTTTTCTTACTCTTTATAATTACTTGGAATGACTTGTAGTTTAATTTGAACTTTCCTCAGAGCTTATTTGGAATTTATCCGTCGTTATTTGAAGCTTATTTAGAATTTTTGTCTAAAGTTCATACGTCGTTGTTTGAAGGTTATTTAGAGCCGTTTTTAAAAGCAAACGGCCCCTTTTATTGTATTAATTTGCACTTTACTTTGCACTTTGATTTCACTCAATTATTTATTTTTACTAAGTTTACTTTGCGTAGTAATTTATGTTTTACTGACGTGGTTCGTGCCTTGGTTACAGAGATGCTGCTATTTACAAGGTCCGCTATTTAAAGACCCCGCCTACCTATTTTTCCTATTGATTTTCTTCGCGTGTTCGTTGATTAAGGCGTTGCATCTTGCACTATCACTACAGGACTCGGGTATTTCTCCAAATTTCCTGTCTAGACTCTTGGTAAAACGCTTAATTTCTTACGTAGGCGTTCTATATTATGCTACATATTTCCCAGAAAATCCAAGTTTCTATTTCATTTTCTCACGTCGTCTTATTTGTGTATACTATAGCTCAAATTTTATCACAACACGGACCGTTTGTTATTTATTGTTTATTACTCCAAATATGTTGGATTTTATAAAAATACAATGTCTTTTGGTCACGTATTAACATTTCTATAATGACATATTTAAATGCTACTTATTTATGGGTTAATATTTTGAATGATGTTATTATATAGCTAAAATGCCAGGTTGTTTACCTTCATCAATTGTATGTTTATTTTGATAAAACTCCTTAGGTTTAAAACATTACTTTTGCTTATTTCTTTTCAATTCTAAACTTGTATATTTAATTTAAACAGTATTTTACGATATACACATTATTATTCTTGCTAAATATGATTTGGTTATTGCAGAATGGGCTTACTTTTTATGAATTAAATTGGTTATGATTTATATACAGTGTGCTCGCTATTGACTTTATGTAAAATTGTCGATATACTTCTGTTTAATGATGAAATATTGTAACAAATAAATAAGGACACTCAGGGAGGCTAGGGATGTTAGGAGTTCGCAAATATTGGTGCTTCAGTGATAATAGGCGTACTATTTCAATACTCTAAATGAGCAGTTTACATAAATTCTTGTGTTCAACAATACTACAGGTGTAATGTCCTTGTGCTCTGTGTTGTATGGCTACTGTAATTTTGAGCATGTAGGATATTGGAAAAGATTTAAACATACGGTGGCTAAGTAGTTTTGTTGTGGCTTGAGTTATGAACACCGCCCCGAAAGATCTTGTTAGCCGTTGTCCTTAAAACATTCTACTGTATTTGAATGGAGACCATATTAATTGATGTTAGGAGTGCTTAAGCCTTATTTTGGGGTGTTGGTTGTGTCCGTGTATGGATATATCGGATGCGGAATTGGAGTGATTGAAATGCTATATTTTTTGATGATGTTAACCTATGGGTATGTTATATTGAAAACCGGATAAAAGATTGTAAAGAAAAGGTCTATAATTAACCGAAAATATATTTGTTGGCAAGAAGGATAGAGTTTCATTTGACCAGAAGTAATTTTTCCAGAGAGTAAAAATAACCATAGGAAGAAAATAAGACCCAAGAGAAAACGAAGCTTAGATATATAGAAAAGATAGAAGAAGACCCACAAACAAAGACCATCCACGCAAGACTAGGAGAACCAGAAGCAGCACAAAGCTTTAAGGAAAGTAAAACCAATTTAACAGTATTTGCGAGTAGTATTAGTATTCGTAGTATATGTAAAAAAGGAGTTGGATTATTACGTTACCTTGTAAAGGTAACCACTGTATTTTGGAGAAACTGTGATCGAGATACGGGATTTGGACAAGAAAATTAAGAAATTTTCTTGAAGTAATAAATAATAATAAAAAAAATTGAAGTTTTTATTAATAATAGGGATAACAATACCAAACAGTCACACTTATTTGAAATTACAGGTAAAGATACGAGAGCCCTGCAACAGCACATGATAAGAAAGACACGTGGATGAATCTACATTTTATTTAAAATTATAATTTATTCAGGTAATTGTATATGAAACGAACAGATGCTTCACGTTTTGAACAGTAACCATAATAAAACTATATAGGACCCGTGAAGGTAATTAAGAACAACCAAATAAAAATTTTTTTTATATACGCACGACAGAAACTGTTACAATTGAACTCACCCTGAGGTGTCTCATTGCTGGGGATATGCAACCGGTGCAAAGTATAGAACTGCAATTGTGTAGGGTTTTCGAACTTTTATCTATTATATAAAATAATATATATTTCTGTGGTTTTGAATGTTATACAGCTTTATTAATTCATTTGACATATGTAGGTAGTAATTCAATATGTAGAAACAAGCATATGTAATTAGAAACGCTTTGCAAGTTATTTTTTGGGTAAAATTTAATAATTTTTCTGAAAATTTTCAGTAAATCAAAAGTTAGTTTTGCATAATTCGTTTTAAGGTAAACGTTCGAGAAGTATAGCAAGGATAATAATATAGCATTTCAAAAATCAGATTGTAAATAAGATACGTATTCAAATCGTAGTTCATAAGTGTAGAGATAATCTGTAAAAAGCTTTAACATGATCAATGTTATATGTAGCTTTAGGAGGGAGTTATAGCAAGGAAGAATAGTGTACCTTAAACAGTGTATTATTTGTTAAATTGTAGCATTTAAGCGTAGATGGTCAAAAGCTTTTAGCTTTATTTGAAATGACAGTTACATTGTTTGTTAAACATGTTGTGGAAGGAAATAGTTTCCTAGTAAAACGAATGTGACCGTTAAAAGTTTTCTAACACTTTTAATGAGGAGCGTTAAAGATAAGACACAAATAACAAAGCAATTCTCTGAAGGGTGGCAGGTGGTGTCGACTAACAGGGATCTATTGTTTGTGTGGTATGGGTAATGTTTAAACAGGTGTGAACACAAAACGAAGAGGGATTATTGGGTTTATAGTATAGATAGAAAGAGGATAAAGATATCGTGTATTAAGTGTTTTGTTTAACATGAAAGAAAGCAAGAATAAGATAGGAGATGGAGAGTGAAGGATAGAAATACCACGTATTCACATAGACATAGTTGAATGGCACATTTTTAGTCGGTCAGAAAAACAAGTTGTTACAGAAAAAAAAAGAGGGATTATTTTAAGTAGTATGACTGAAAGAAAACGAGATGGATTGTGGGGTTCGTTAGGATTGGGGCTCAGGGAAGCTAGTGAAATGAAAACCAATTGGTGGTTAGACAAAGTAAGAGATAGGAGATTAAGTGTTTATGTAAAAGGCAGATAGGTAGAACAGTAGAGGGGTGGCTAACGATAACTTTTGCCAGCAGGGATTAGTTTTCAGAGAATATCGAAACGGTTAAAACAAATAGGGCTAATTTCTTAGATTTCGATGGCAGTTGATGTTTATATACAAATTTTCGAGGAAATTGAAGACGGTTAAGAGTGTTTGTGTGTGTATTTTACAAAATACCGCTATTTCATCTGCAAATCTAAGCATATCAATTTTTTGTCCCTGCATATTAATTCCAAACGTCTTCTTGCATTTGACAGTATTCATTGCCTCTTCTATGTACAAGTTAAAAATTAATGGTGATAAGGCACATCCTTGTCTAACCCCTTTCCTAAGATTTACTTCTCTACTTTCTTGCTCTAATTCTATTACTGCTGTTTGCTCTTTGTATAAGCAATGTACTATCTGTTTATCCCTATAACACATTTCAATCTTTTTGAGTATTTCGAACACTTTTTTCCATTTTACATTGTCAAATACTTTTTCCAGATCTATAAACCCTATATATACGCTTCCTCCCTTCTCCATTGTTTTCTCCATTATCACCCTCAGAGCTAAAATAGCCTCCCGTGTTCTTCTGTTTCGCCTAAACCTAAATTGACCTTCTTCCAGTATTTCTTCAGCTCGTTTTTCCATTCGTCTTTGTACAATTCTAGTTAAAATTTTTGAAGCGTGTTGTGTCAAACTTATTGCCCGAAAATTTTCAAATCTATCCGCGCTCTTTTTTTTGGTATAGTTACTATAATGTTACGTTTGAAATCTTTGGGTATCTTGCCTGTCTCATACATATAGCTTACAAGTCGGAAGAGACGTTCTGTTACTGCTTGTCCAGCGGCTTTTAGAGTTTCTGCTTCACCTTATCTGTACCCAGCGCCTTTCCATTTTTCAGACCATTTAATGCTAATTCAAATTCATCTCTAAGTATAGGATATCCCAAGTCATCATTTTCAATGTCTGATTCCTGTTCTAATGCTGTTGGTTTCTCTCTTGAATATAAATTCCCTATATATTCCTGCCATCTAGCTACTTTCTCTATATTTCCTATAATGACGTTTCCTCACCGCGTCCCTTATATCTTTGCTATATGGTTTTATATCCCTAAAATACAATTCTAATTAATTTGAATGCTTCGTCTGTCTTTCCTATTTCCATCCTTTTTTGCACCTTTTTGCACTTTTCATCAATTCATTGTTCGTTAGCTTTCCTCGCATTTGCAAATAGTTACCCATATTATAGCTTTGTATCTCAGTTTTCCTGTTTCGTCTGATCTATTTTTGTATTTTCGTCTTTCTTCTATTAAATTCAGGATATCCTTTGTTATCCATGGTTTCTTATTTTCTTTTTGTGTATACCCCACAATATCTGTGGCCGCCATGTTTAGGCTGGATTTAATTTTATTCCATTCTGTTTCTACTTTCTTAGTATCAGATATTTTCCCGATATCTTTGAGCAATTCATTTGACCTTCTTTCGAATCTTTTTTGAATATCTTTATCTTTTAGTTTCTTTAAGTCCAAGTGCCTTTTTTCGTTTCTTTTTTTCAAATTTTTAAATTTAAATGCGGCTTTCATAATTACGATGTTGTGGTCAGTGTCTATATTTGCTTCTGGGTAGCTTCTACAGTCTTTTACTTGATTCCTAAACCGTAGTCTACCAATAATGTAATCTATTTGATATTTTCTTATATCACCTGGCGTCTTCCACGTATATCGTATTCTAGCATGATGTTGAAATAATGTGTTTGTGATGATTAAATTGTTCTTGTCGCAAAATTCTACCAGCTTATTTCCCCTGTCATTTCCCGTGACTAAGCCAAATAAACCTACTATTGCTCTTTTCCTACCCTCACCTACCACTGCATTAAAATCACCCGTAATGATTAAATTTTCATGTTCTTTTACGTATCTTAGTATGTCTTCGATATCTTTGTAGATCGCCTCTACCTCTTCCTCACTGTAGCTAGAGGTGGGCATGTATGTCTGTATAATTACTGTATTTACTGGTTTAGATTCAAATCTATTCATGAGTACTCTTTCGTTCTTTGTAAGTAGTTTTCTACACGTAGTCCTTCTTTTTTCGCATAACTATCCCCACACCTGAATTTCCTTCCTCTGATCCTGTATGCATTACCCTGAAGTCTATACCCCAAAAATCCCCCGCCTCTGGCCAGCAGACTTCGCTTATTCTTACTATGTCTAGTGCTAACCTATCCATTTTGAGCTTCAGGTTCTCTAGCTTACCTACTTGCTTCAGATTTTTGACATTCCACGCTCCGACTCGCAGAATGTTTACGGATTTTTTTCTATACTTTCGGATCACATCTCCCGAAGTAGTCCCCTTCCGGAGATCCGATTGGCGGACTATTGTACCGGCGGCTCCGTGGCGTAGTGGTATGTGTGTGACTACTACGCCCAAGGTCCCGGGTTCGAATCCCGACACGGTCCGCTTGAAAAATGTTAGGCGAGCATTTTTCACAAAAATACACCCTCGTTCGGATGAGAGGTAAAATGGAGGTTCCGTGTGTGAGTGTTGTCACGCACGTTAAAGATCCCTATCTTGCTTGGAACAGCAAGGGTTCGGCAAAATTGCAAATTCTCCAGGTAAAAAAACTCGCTTCCTGGCCAATGTAGTACCTTCGGGTGGAGCATTGGAAAATCACATGTAAGAACTATTTTACCTCCGGAATTTTTTACCTCAAAGAATACCATCATATTTACTAAAAATTTCGGTACGCAGTGTAATTGGGAGGTAATGTGGGGGTTTCTCGTTGCCTTCCACATCGCAGTAGTGTGTCTTACAATGCCATACTGATCCCTATGGTATCTGCCACTCTAAGTACCGAAAAAGCGGCTGCCCTCTTTCAACCACCTGTCTTAGTCTGGTTCCACACTAAACACCCCACTGATTTAGTTAAACCTATAGTTCGGCTCTTTAGTTCATTGAAACGCGCAAGCCATTCTACCTGTACTAGTATTTTAGAACGTGTAAATTGTATGTAAAGAGGCATAGATAAGTCAAGGGAGTAATTTTGTAAGGACCGTGTATATAGAAAACAGTAATAAATTATTTACGCTCCAAATTAATTAGCTTTGACCTTAAAACAAACGGATAATGGCATACATTTGTATTAATAAATCGTAATGTTGAAGTTGCATAGTGTAAAAGCTGTGTAGTACGTAAAAACGCAAGGAGAATGTGAGTATAATTAGTTTTAATCTTTGAAGGTTGTAAATCAAGCACATCAAATAATAAGCGAGAGCTTTTGTCTACATAAAATCGATAATGTAAACGCATATTATCATTTAAACTAAGAAAGTATTCGTTAAAAATAAATCCTAAGAAATCTACAGGTTAAACAACATGGGAAAGTACAATTTCAAACTGGCAAACAGTTGGTAGAATAAACTGACAGACAAGTAAACAAATTTAAGAAACCAGAATGTACGTTGAAACATAATTCTTAAGAAATTTGAGTTAACGGTCGAAGTGAAAGCTGTGAAATAGCAGGTGGTTTGAAAACAAGTAGAGACGGGATATCTATAGCATAGGGTAAACGAGGATGACAAATAACAGACGTTGGATAAAATAGCCATTTAAAGCGCGCTATAATTTGTAGAGGCTAATCACAATATCGATTTTATGTTGCTGTAGTGGGATGTTAATAAGGACGATAAATATGTATTAGACGAAGATAACATAGTTGGATGATAGACCTACGACAGGGGAAATGGTCTGAATTGGCTGATTGCAAATGGAGTGAGAGAAATTTCTAGAAGATAGCGACCGTTGTGCTTGTTAGGCAGTGTTTTTGGAATAAAGCTAAGTGGAATGAGAAATTCTGAGTTTTAAAAGATCGTTGCATGTTGAGATTTTCAGAATCGGTGACAGTGGTGGTGTTTTCGATGAAAACGGGGTACAGGAGGTAGGTTTTCAACGATTATAAATACACTAGATGACGTAGTGGAGCTCTCTTACTTCTTCGGTCCGCTTCAGACTTATATGGTAACATCTAAGTTAAAAATTTATAAATCGGTGATAGTGCAGTCCGTTGTAATTTAAATTAAAGGTGTGAAAGCACGAGTAGGTGCTAAGTTTGTAAACGGTGCTGTAAGTACATACAAATAATGAATAAAAGATGTTACTGAGGTAAGCGAGACTAGTTAATTTTTCGGAACGAGAATGTTGGGTGTATGGTAGAGTCAGAAGCCGATCAATTTATTTTGGACAATTATATGGGTGGATGTTTTGAAAGCGTTTGCAGAAAATTGGATAACGTGTGGAAATGAGTTTGAAGTACATATAGCAGAGAGAAGTTGGATGGAATGCAACGACGAGGTTTTGGGTAGACGACATCTTCAGAGGTGACGGTGCAAAAAGCTTACCCAGGTAACGAAATTTGTTCTTTTTGTAATTACTTGAATATTTTGTGCTGTCATTTTGTGCTAGAGTAATTTGACTTGTTGGATGTATATTTTATGAACATAAAATCTGATTTGAAGGTTATATGAAAAAGACAATTTGAATTTATTATTTGAAGGTGTAAATAAATGACGTAAAATTTTGATGTAAAGTGTAAACGGGTCTTTAGAGTTGTTGAAAACAAAGATACGATTTATTTATGCATTTAGTGTAACAGGGTTTATACTGAGCTCACCATAGACCAGAGTAAATTTCAATTTAGGGTTTCAAGATAGGCCCATCTACTTGAACTGTATATATAAAAAAAAATGTTGAAATAAACTCATTAAATTTAAAAGGATTTAATGGTTGATATTGTAAAATTTGATGAAAATGTGTATATCCGATTTTGTAAATATTGATCTCAAATCACATTGATGGACTTTAATCAATTATAAATTAATTATTAGAAAAAAATTTCTTCGCCATTTATTCCCATTTGTATAAAATGGAACTTTGTAAGTCTTGGCATTTGCATAGAGAAATAATATAAACATATGTGTAATATAAAAGTTGAAACTTTTCGAGCTAACAAATCTTTTAGTATTTACTGGAATATAATTCAGTGACCCTAAGGTATGTACAAAATCCAAAATAAAAGTATTTCAAAAATTAAACATGTTTGAATTAGACTGATAAATTACATAAGATTAAACTTAATAAAAACCCATAGTGGCAGCATGATCAACAAAATCAAGCTGTCACATACTTTCCTTTCTTTGCTAAGGAAACTTTAAGAGTTTTCAAAACAGCAAACAACTACAGTGAAACGTATCTATCAAATGAATATTAATTACTACTCTTTGCTGAACTACCACTTTTCCAGAGGGTCCAAAGCAAAATTTGGTTTTAAGTCGGATATATGCCAATTACCCCTAGAAGACCCCATTGTCCTCTAACTCGTACGTATTAGTGCCCAATTTCTTTAGACTTTATATGGCCCCGAAAATTTTTTTGCTAGTTTTGCAGAGAAATTTTTGCTTGCATCTGATATCCTATGTTCACTTTTCCAACAGTCCCCTTCATTTAGACTTACCGGTATGCGTCACAAATTATAATTATGTGTTGTCCTTATGTGTGCTTCGTTAAGTTTTTGTCTCACAAATTGTCGAATTTCTCTTAACTTAAAGCATTTCCCTTTATTTATTTGATTATTTGAACCTATTGTTTTGGGCAATTTTTTTGTTAATCTGTTTTGTATTGGTTTCCATCTAGGATCATTTCGGTTCCGAAACTAACAAAATATGGGGTATTTTGGGTTACTTCCGATTTAGCAATTCTTTTAGCGCATCCTAACTTTGGTATGTTTTTGTCCCAGATTTTCTGGTTAGAACCAATATATGCAGTAAGGATAGTTTAAAAAATTCTGTTGTATCTTTCCGTGGGATTGTTTCCCGGGGAATATAGTGGATTGGTTAACAATTTTATATTGTACTCCCTACTTAATCCATTAAATTCTTTGGTTTTAAATGTAACCCCTTTTTTAGATATGATGTACTCTGGTACGCCAAATAATAAGAAATCATTTTCTTCAATAATTTTTATAATCGGTACTGTGGCATTTTTTAAATGAAAGAACAGTGTAAACTTACTGAAGTAGTCGCAGACTGCCAAGACAAAGGGATTTCCCTGAGAACCGAGAGTGTATAGATCCAACAAATCCGTTGAAATGTATTGCCAACACTTTGTGATATTTATTCCCCCCCATTTTGCCAGTTTTTTTACATTGTTTCGGTGTGGATTCTGGCAGCATCATTTTCAGTCCGACCTCATCCCAGGCCAGTGATATTGAGCAAGTATCCTGTAATAGATTTTATATGTCCCTAAATGTCCTGCTCACGGATTATCATGAAACTGTTTTACAATGTGGTAGCGTTCACTTTTAGGTAAAACTAATTTCCAATTATCTCTTACATTATTAAATTACATGTTTGTATAATTATTATTATGAATTCTAAAGTTTGGAAAATATAAACGTTGTTCAGTTATTCTATTACACATTCTTTCTTGTATACCACTTATCCCTATTAATGTGTTTTATTTCCACATTATTGATATTAGATAATTTCAGTTCCGATTTTCCTGTTTCTATATTATCAAATATAGCCCTACATAAAAATAATCTGGTACTAGATGATCCTTCCCTGATCTGTGAACAATTTGATAATTAAACTGTTGTGACCGTAGTGCCCATCTACCGAGTCTGTCCGTTGGACTTTTCAGATTATTTAACCAAATGAGACTATGATGGTTAGTTATAATTGTACATTATGTACTTTCCAAATAGTCTCTTAATTTTTCGCCCGCCCATATTACCGCTAAACATTCATTCTCTGTAACAGAACATTTTAATACGTTTTTGTTTAACGTTCTAGACAAGTAGCATGTGACATACCCCCTGCCATTGTATTATTGGCTTAAGACTGCTCCTAGCCCGTATGAGTTAGCATCGCATAGTATTATAAACGAAAAATCAAAATTAGGACATGTAAGTATAGGTGCTGACACTAAAAAATTCTTTACTTCCTGGAATGCTTTGTCACATTCCTCCGTCCATTTAAATTTTGTATGTTTTTTTTGTTAATGCCGTTAACAGAACAATCGTTGTCTATAAATTTTGTAAAAATTTCCGATACCAGGAAATCATTCCAAGTATACATTTAATCTGACGTGGTGTTTTGGGAATAGGCATGTTAACTACAGCGCTAACCTTTTCAGGATATACATGAATGCCTGGCGTACTAACTATGTACCCTAAAAAGTTCAGTTGGTTTTTAAAGAAATTACTTTTTTTCTATTGAGTGTAAGACCTGCCTCTTTTAATCCTTTAAAGACCTCTTTTAGCACCATTAGTTGTTTATCAAAATCAGGAGTTACTATTATAAGATCATTCCAATACAATCCATATTTTCATTGTTAACTTTATATTTCGAACAGCTTTTCTTTCAATACCTAAATTATTAATAAAATTAAATCCTAAGAAAATTTTGTTTGCATCCGAGTCCAATAACCGGTTGAATTTGCAACCATAAATGTCTATGGTTGCGTACAGGCATTCTCCATGTTCCACATGCGACACCACAATCCAAGATCGGTCTGTTTTTTGATTAAAATAATTTATTTGTTTTTGAGTACAACTCAAGTTTATTTATTCATTATTAGCCGTGTCAGAAGAGAGAAAAATCAATTCACCACCTAAAACTGAATTCTGCACCAGTTTCCCGACGCACAACCAGGAAAAGTTACTTTTGTATAACCTACCCGACCACATGAATAGCTTCGTTTGCTAGTACAATATTTTGCTAAATAATTTTTTGCGTTGCATTTATAGCAACCTGTTTCATTTGAAAAGCTATCTTAATAATTTGGCTGCGTTTTGTGGTATCTTTCTCTACTACGATTTGAATTTCTTGTAAAACTATTTCCTCTTAGTCTACTATCATTCCTATTGGATACACCATTCCCACTTCGATTCCTATCATTACTTGGGGTTTGGTGGTAATTATATTTGGGTTTTTATTATCCCTATTATCAAAATATTATCTACGGCTGTAATGCTGACTGCGGGCATGATTTCTATCACTGCTACGCTCTCCGGAACAATGTGTTTTATCAGATTCGGGATCATAGTAATAATTTTGATTAGTTTTTTTCTTTTAACTCGCTATGGTTAGTTTGAGTCCGTGTGTCCCTAAACTTAGATCGATCCCTACTATCAGAATTATCACGAGTTTTATATTCATCCCATGTTTCCCTTATTGGTTTTGTATTATTTGCAGATATATATTCAGGTTTGAAATCATTTTCAAATGATGTCTGTGGTTTTGAACTTATAACATCGTCTAGACGCGTTTTATTCGAACCGCTATAGGACAAATTTAACTCGACAATTAACTTATTATTCACAGGAGGAATAAAGTTAGCAATAGATTCTTTTGCCTCTTCTATGCTCTTCCTAATACGTATTAAATCGTCCACGGTTTCCATCTCAATTAATATCAATTTATTTTGGTAAAATGGTAGTATATTTTTTCTCAAAATTATTAATCGTTTCTCTTTGGACCATTTTGAACGGACCTGCACTTTGACGACGTTCTAAAATACTAGAGCAGGTAGAATGGCTTGCGCGTTTCAATGAGCTAAAAAGCCGAACTATAGGTTTTAACCAAATTAGTGGGGTTTTTTGTGAGGAACCAGACTACGACAGGTCCCCGAAAGAGGGCAGCAGCTTTTTTTTGGTACTTAGAGTGGCAGTGACCATAGGGGTCGGTATAACATTCTAAGATACACTACTGCGATGTAGAAGGCAACGGGAAACCACCACATTATCTCCCAAGTACACGGCGTACAGAAATTGCTAGTAAACATGATGGCATCCTCTGAGATAAATGTAAGAATACAAATAGGTAACGAGAACTTACAAGAGGTTAAGAATTTCTGCTACCTAGGAAGTCAAATAACGCAAGATGGGAAAAACACAAAAGATATAAAGCAAAGATTAGCACAAGGCCGTGCTACATTTAACAAGAAAAAGCAACTAATGTGTTCAAAGATCACAAACATAGAAACAAGCAAAAATTTGCTTAAAACATACGTGTGGAGCACAGCACTGTATGGTTGTGAAGCCTGGACAGTAGGAGAAGCAGACAAGAAAAAAGTAGACGCCTTTAAAATATGGTGCTTCAGACGTATGATGAAGATATCGTGGACAAACAAAATTAAGAACAAAGAGGTACTAGAAATTAGTAGGGGAAGAAAGAAATATGTGGAAAACGGTAAAAAAAAGGAAAGATCGGGTGATAGGCCACATACTAAGACATGAGGAAATAGTGCGGAATATATTAGAAGTAGAGATAGGAAAAAAGAGAGGTAGAGGTAGACCTAGATTAGACTACTGCACACAGATAGTGAAAGATGTAGGCCGTGAGAATTTCAGGGAAATGTGTAGGCTAGCTCAGAATAGAAATCAATGGAGGTACGCTTCCAACCAGTCGCAAAATGGAAAAAACTAATGACAAAAATAATAACTGTACTTAAACATGGTGATTATTATAAACAACTACACATATTGGTTTTACAATACTCTCAACTAATGTTAATTGTGTGAAAAGAATTTACTGGAAAACTATTAATACGGCAAATGTCTAAGTGTTGGGAGATCCTTGGCAGCCACAGGCTGCTTAACCCCCTTTACGTACCACTGAATCTCGGTGGAATAGGGCATATAATTAGAAAACAATAGAAGGGAATTGAGCTGTATATAGGTTAGGCGGCTCCGTGGCGTAGTGGTATGTGTATGTGTATGACTACTATGCCCAAGGTCCCGGGTTCGAATCCCGACACGGTCCGCTTGAAAAATGTTAGGCGAGCATTTTTCACAAAAATACACCCTCGTTCGGATGAGATGTAAAATGGAGGTCCCGTGTGTGAGTGTTGTCACGCACGTTAAAGATCCTTACCTTGCTTGGAACAGCAAGGGTTTGGCAAAATTCCAAATTTTCAGGTAAAAAAAAACTCGCTTCCTGGCCAATGTAGTACCTTCGGGTGGAGCATTGGAAAATCAAATGTAATGTATATAGGCTGCTGTGATAATTGCAGGGAACTGTGTAGGATAGCTCAAACCGTAAATAAGCTGAGGAACAAATCCAACAAGTTTCAAGACGTAAAACCCAATGACAAAAAAATAGGTGCTCTTAAATCTGATGATTATTATAAACAACTACAGGTGTTGGTTGTGAAATATTTTCAACTAATGTTGATTGAACGAAAGGATAAATTGGAAAAACTATTAATTCAACAAAGGTTCATGTGACCGAACTGCATCAAACAAGAAAGAACAGTAGTTATGTTCAAAGACAACGAACATAGATACAAGAAGAAAACTGTTCAAAGCATAGTGTGGAGCACAGCACAGTACATTTATAAAATAGGGACAGTACGAAAAGAAGACAGAAAGAGATAGACGCTTTCTGGAATGTCGTGCTTCAGATGTATGAGGGTGGTAGCATGGACAGACAAAGTTAATAACAAGTAAGTTGTAGAAATAGTAGAAGAATAAAGATATCTGTAGAAAACGAAAAAAATAGAAGAAATAGAAGGACAGGATACGTTCTAAGGCATTTCTGGAGAATAGTACATGCTATATTGCAAGCAGAGATAGGAAAAGAGAGGTAGAGGTAGACCGAGATCAGACTTTCGCACACAGATAGTGATAGATGCAGACTTTGCAAATTTCAGGAAATGTATAGGTTGGTTCAGACTAGGAAACAATGAGGGTACGCATCCAACCAGTTCTAGGACTTAAGACCTGATGATCTCTTCGGAAACATTAATTGAAAATCTGTTAAATAAATTATTCATCACGCAAAGTAAATCCCAATTGATTCTTTTTCCCCTTGTGTTCGTGTTTTTATCTAATTCAAAAGTTTTTCATTATAGTCTTTTGGCAAAAATTCACTTTTTAAATTTTCGTACAATGTGAGTTAAGGTTCGGACCTTTGGAGCGGTGTTTTTAAAAACAATTCCAAACTCTTAACAATTTTTATTTTAACTTAAAACAGAAATTAACATGGAATTTTGAATAACTTGTAAAATAACTTTAATTCAAAAACATTTAATTAATTGTAATAAGGTGAGTAGCTTGAACAACGAAGTATGGAGTTCGAAGACTGACTGCCGGGGCTTGAGCTCTCGGGCTTTTTATAATAACCTGCCCCTCACACGGCTGTGGGAACTTGCAGATCTCATGTCTGCTTTTCTCTTAATTGTACACTTTATTACATTGTAACAATCTTATTTCTAAGTAATTGCGGTATGTTAACCGCATGTGACCTGCCACCTGCAGTATCACTGCCCTCTCGGATGCAAAGTTGCATATCCGTTCTCATGAACTGCTAATAACCTTTCTGGGTTAACCTTGTATTACATTGTTGCAATGAACTTATACTTTATTTAACAATTTCTAATAATTCCTATTAGATTCAATATATTCAATATATATAGATAATTGGGGGATACATAACTTGTGTCCCAGTCAAAAATGCTACTGCATGCACTCCTAAACCATACAACAGTTTTGCCATTAAATAATTTTACTGAAATTTTGAATAACTGCTTTTTACTAACCTCTCTAGTGTGACTAAGTTCATGTACCCGTTCTAAAAGCGCATTTAGTCTTAGGGCATCAGATTCGCCATTGAACTTTAGTCCTCAAGTAAATATTTTAGAATTTTCTGATAAATTTATTTTTTCTAGAATCGTTTAAACTGAGTCAACGTTGGCATCTACCCATGCTGTAGTCTTTAGTTCTAAGATTACATTTTGTGGATCAATAATAGAAGCATTGCAAAGGTTTTCATTTAAGGTAATATCTACTAGCTCAGATTGATGCTTGTTAAAGTCCACTCTAGATTTCAATTCCGAAATATATGCAAGTGTCAAAGATAATAATTTAGACTATTCTTCCTACTCTTCCTAGCCAGAACTATGTACTCGTTGTATTCTATTTAGAATGTGCCACAATTTAGTTTCAATTTTCTTACTTAAACTCTGTATTAACGGTTCCGAAAACCGCGTTTCGACAAATTTAACTTTTTCCGAAATAACTACCAATTCTTCGGATACTACAATGTCTATTTTACCCTTAAAAATTATCTCCCTCAGAATATTTCGTAATTCTCTTACCGTAGTCGTTTAAGGAGACTGAACTCCCCGAGCCCCGACAATGCAATTAATATAATAGTTCTTCTTTGAGTAGTTTATCGACTGCTGCATTATGATATTTGATTATTATTTATTTTATATTCATAATTTTAAATAAAAGTATCGAACTTTAGGCAATCAATCCAAAGGTAACTGGCATACAATGTAGTCATGAAAACTTATAGATAACAAACCCATTGCAAGTGTTCATATACTAGGCAGATGGTTAAGTGGCCTTATCTTTTAGAAAAAAGCTGTGCATTTATGTGTAACTGTAATTGAAATGTAGTCACTTTAGTTGATGGAATTTAATTGTAGCGATTTTGTAATGTAACGTTTTCTAAGCAGCTGTTGGATTTTATAAGACCACATATTATAGAGTAATTACTTATAAAATTTTATAAATTAACACTAATTTCAAGTGGCAGGAAGTCCAGCTTGTTGAGAAGTTTTAGGGCATTTTAAATAGAAGTAGAATGAATAAATATTTATGCAGAAAAAATTATTTGCAAGATTTTGAACATAACACGTTGTTAGAGGGGTATTCTGAATTGTCAATTATTTATTGCAATATCGTTTCATGGTATCATAAGGCCCTTGATTAGTTATTTTTTAAATCAAACTATCTGTATCTGAGCTGAAAACATGGCATCCATCTCTAAAAACAGCATTTATGTATACATAGTGAAAATCATAGATTTTTAACTTAACTATATCGAGAATGCACATATTCACATGTATCGGCTTATAATAATAAACTTCTAATTTAAGAGGTTCTACTGCAGCAAAGTTTTCATCAACAATCGTCATATTTTTAAATAGAGGGTTGAATATTTCAGTTTCAGCGCCATATCTGCCATCCCAGTTTCTCACAGGTTTCACATTATAATGTTTGCGTATGTTTTCCATCGTTTTTTCGAAAATAACATTATTGATCAGTTCATTCGTTGTGCATTTCGCTAGTTCAGTATTTAGATCAGTGTAGTATTTTAGCCAGCAGCTTTGTTTAAATTTGAACACTCCATGGATTGTGAATAATTTAAGTCGTTTGTCAAAGTATGTTTTAGTGTTTAGTCTGTAGTGATTTGTTTAGAATTTAATGCACCCTTTAACTTGGAACTTTGGACTTTCGATCCCGATAGTTTTTGAGTCTTCGGATCAATATAAATAACAACTTGGTCATAATAAAAATACTTTTATGGAATAAACAAATAATTTCACTATGTCGATGAAGGTATTCTTTTACTTAATGGATATGCTTCGTAAAAACAAAGAATGCATTTTATTAACAACGAATATATTCATGGTAGTAATTAAAGCACTTATTTGATCAACAAGGGCTTATTTCTTACAACCAATAGTAAAGTACATTATGATAATGAACTAATTCATTGGCTGAGTACAATGGTATTTATCAAAAGAAGAAATCCCTTCATTACGTTAATGAATAAATTCACTAAATTAACGAAAGTATTCTTTAGATTAAACAATAAAGTTAATTAAAGCAAATATTCCATTCAATTTGCTAAACGTAAGACGATCGGATCAGGAAGGAAAGAATGAAATCAGTCCAATGTGTGCCCGAATTACGATAACAGAGAAGGGAAAAAGAAAATGAATGCCACGCTAACACAGTCGCAGATTGAGGAGTGCTAACGAACGATAAAAAGAATACAAATCGCCCTGAAAAAGAAATGATTAGTACATATACAACATGTACATGCGGGCAGAACACTATTCTTCCAATACAATAACATACAATAGTCAACTAATAATACAGAAGAATAAACAGAATAATTATAAGTTTATTCCAGCATGTCAATACATATCTATAAACCATAACACATAATTATAAAATATCACACATAAATATAAATTTGACAAAATCTTACCTACTTACTTACTACATTGACAATGACGAGTTTGCCCCAACAGAATCTACTAAACTTAAAAAACTAAATACATAGTTACTGCATTGCATTTAAGTGCAATAAGCAAACTAGTACTAATAACTAGTCAAATACTACAGCTCCTGAATAATTATTCAGTCTATATACAATTTGGAAATCAATAAACTCGGCTGTTCATCAATATAAAAAAACAGCATTACGAGACCTACACTTAATCTTTATTCTAATAATAACGACATTATATAATCAACGGAGGTTTGCTTAGTAGTTTCTTAATATTTCTACGTTACAAATAAACCACACGTACTATAAGTGACTAAGGTAATCGCTGTTGGCTATAATCATAGTCCCTCACATAAGGTGTAAAGAGTTTTTGGTAACTGCTATGCACTTATTGCATCATAATTTAGCCTGCATACAACGGCAGCCAGACGAAATGCGTAGTAACGATAATCGAGATTTTCGTATTCCTGTCAAGTAGGCATTGGTTCAAGGAACCTAAGAATGTGGATTAAAATCCGGGCTGAAAACATTAAAATTTCTATTAAAGAAACATTACCCTCTAAATACCTACAAGTCACATAAAAAAGTAAGTTTTGACAAAGATTTTGTAATAGCTTGGTTGAGTTTATAGTATTTATCACACAAGAACCCACGCAAACTAATATTCAAAAAGAAAATAATCAGTTTAACGAACGTATCATAAAATACTCACGAAGAACGCATTACGCAGTAGCAACAAAATTGAGTATAATTCTAACATCCAAAGATAACACTGCGCTTTATCTAATTACATTAAACTAGGTCATTTAACTAAAATATTGAATACTCACGTATCATAGACGACTCGTATATTTGAGCAGTTTTTGAAAGGCGGAAACAAACATTTATTAAAACAGGGCACAGAGTGTAAAATGTAGAAAATATTCAAACTACGCAGTGGGACGTAACATATTGTTATTATGAACAGTATTTATTCAACAATGAATAACTTTATTGTATTAAGGAAAGTAATCATCAATAAAAAAAGTTAGTACCATTAGCGCCCAATCTATATTCCATTTGACTAATGACAAGCTTCGTTGGCGGTAACAAATATATTCTTTAATTTAAGATTGAACGATATTTAGTTAAGAAACACAATTAATTTGATCATCGGCTGAAAAGCGATAACCAAATTCATTTGGCAAATGAAGTTTTTTATTGTATTTATGTGGTTTTCTTTGGTGCACACAAGAGTATTGGTCCAAGTCGACTAACTAGAGACGGTTGCTTAACTTGTAGTTTTTCATGTATAATCTATAATTCTCTGCAATGTGATTCTGCTGTTATGGTTTCACTAGGTTGCAACAAAGAATAACAAACTATGTTTTCTCGAGTCCATCAAACTGTCACCATAATGTTTCTGGGATGAAGTTCTGCTTTCTCTTGATGTATAAGAGTTTCGACACGATCCAACCATCATTATCCAGAATATTTGCGGATGTTGTAGAGCGTCCAAAGTTACAATGCGTTGGAAAAATGGTACATTTTTGTTCTGATTATGTCACAATTGTTAGTAGGCGTTAACTTGTGTGGAACCTACTTATTAAGTTGCTTTACCTTCCGTAGCTGATTGAGATGAGAACTTATTGTACTTATTGATACCTCAGATACCTCAGTAACGATTTATAAGAAATTCGACATGTTTTGTTCAACTTCTTTCTGTAGATTTTCATTGTTTATGGTTGTAATTGGCTGCCCACATGGTTCACTTTACAAGGGAAAATTTTCATTGTGAAAATTTGCAAACCAATGGCGCACGTACGTTCGTTGCAAGTGTTTTTTCTAATGCATCGTTAATTTCATTCGATTCTACAATGACAATCAAACCTCTTTTAAATTGAAAAAAAAATACTCAAATATCGTGCGTTGGCAACATTTTTGGAACTAATTTTGTAGTTGTTAAAAAGTGATTACAAATCAAATGACAATAAAACGAATGTTTATGATCCGTCAACTAAAACAAAATAATAATGTAAATAAATCAAGGCAATATTGATCAAAACGATTGATGCATTTGAAGTTTGCTATAGTCGGACATTTCATATGCAAATGTCTAAGTATAAAATTAAATCAGATTTTCGTAATATCATTTAAAAGTTTTTGTGCCTTAGGGGCCTTACCCTTGATTATTATTTACTTAACGATGATTTAGTTAATAACTAATACTTATTATTATTATTATTGATTCAAAATCCAAGATGAATCGATCTATATATGCAATCATTAATTTTACACCTACATATGGAACGTAGTCTGTCAAGGTTGGCTGATGCTTTGTGAATGAAATGAGATCACTTGAAGAAACTAAGAGTCTTCTACAGCAATATAATCAATTTGGTTCCCATCACATGGTGATTAAAAAATAGGTATCTACTAGAGAGATAATTAAAGATGTAGAGTAGAACATTACTTCAAACACGTTGTAATTAGCTTTGAATTTTAATAACGGTGGTAACAGGTACAAATTTCAAGATTTTATACCGGATACCGGAAGTTTATGTTACACGTAAGATACCTCTTACTTATTGAATTACTTGGTTTCATGTACTTTTTGCAGAGTACTACTACTTTCTAGCTGCAGAACAATACTAGATTACATATGTTGCTTGTTGTAATTTAGCAATGTAATAAGAATTGTCACTAAAAAATTTTACATTTAGAAACCATACATGTTCATAATTAGTCTTCTTTCGATATATTCTTATTCTAATTTATTTGAATTAGATTTAATCGACAACAATAAAAAATTTTTGATTTCAATTTGGGAGCACGTCGTGATTCTGCGCATTTGAATACCTAAAATGACTTTACCTTCGTGGAATGTTGATATTTGTGAAGTCTTTTAACCTTATATTCTTATATGGTAGTGCAAAATGTTGTAGTCTTTTTTATATTTTTACATCTACAGTGTACGCACAGACCGATTGTCTGTCTCCAAAAAAAAAATACTAGAACATTATATTATTGAGCATTGTTATTCTGCAGCATCTTCTAAAGTTAGGTTTCTGTACCGTGGTATGAGGGTATTAGTGGCTTCGTGGATGAGACAGATTCGCCTATAACTAACTGACCATTCCAAGATTCCGAGTTAGATTCCTGACACGGATCGCTTGAAAATGTTAAGCGAACATTTTTCAGAAAAATATGCCCTCGTTCGGATGAAAGATAAAATGTAGGTTTCGTGTGTGAGTGTTTTTACGCACGTTAATAATTCCTATCTTATTGCAATAGCAAGGGTTAGGCAAAATTTAAAATTTTTAGTTGAAACAAACTCACATCCTGGCCAATATAGTACCCTCGGGTGAAGCATTGGAAAATCAAATGTAGGGGTATGATGGTGCATAAGAGATATGACCCTATTCAAAAGATTACCTGTAAAAATCAGAACACTTTCTTAGTAGATTTGCTCTCGTTTCTGCATATGTTTCATATAATTTTTGTTTCTACTTATAAAAAGTGCATAAACGTTGTGACTTTCTGCACATTTATATACAGGGTGTACCGAATAAGCGTGTCCACGATGGTGGAACTCGGAAACGCTAAGACTTACAATGTTGGTTAAATGGGACGAAAGTTGTATATTTGATTGAGGGACAATATTTGAAAAAGAAAATTCAAGTATCTCTTTTAATTTTTACAATATGGCGAAAAATGTAGAAATCGTCAAATTCTACTTGTATCCATAACTTTTTTATTTATGATTCCTATTCAAATCTGTTAATGCATTCATGATACAACTTTTTATAATGAATAGGAATACGCACTTAATTTGTTTATTCAGTGATTGGTTTATTGGCAGACGCCATTAACTTTTGTTTTACTTATGGTCGCCATCTTTGATTTCTCAATATTTCGATGGCCGCTTTTATGCTGATTTTAAATATGTATCACACTTACATGTTTTATCAACAACTGCCAAAAGTATTACACAAAAACAAAGGCGCATCTCCTTAAAAATGGCAACCCTAACAAAAAAGGGCACAATTATATAGAATTTGAAAACGAACAAAACTTGTGGTTAGGTAATTGTCAACTGTACTTCTTTTTCTTCTTTGGGAATAAAATCAACTGTAGTTATTACAATCGTTATTATTTTGACGATCTTAGGTCATAGATCGAAACGTAAAGACGATTTTAATAACTACAAATGATTTTATTCTCAAAGAAGAGAAAGAAGAAAACAAAATAAACTACAACAAACATACAGGGAGTATTTTCAAGTGAACTGTCAAGCCAATTGCAATTTTTAAAGTTGGCGATTTAAAATTTACTAACATTCTACAATTAGAAAAGTGGACCGTGAACCAACCTTTTTTACTTAGTATTAAATTAAAGCTAAACAAAATTAAAGTGAAATATAAACAGAAACCTACTTTAACACATTTACTTATTTTTCTAATTAGATAGAACATACTATAACAAATGTTCAAATATAAAGCCTTATTGTTCTAAACACTTGTAGCTTCTATGTTCAGTAGACATCAATACTTTGTCTAACACTGTAGAAAAAATTGTTCTGAATGCATTTCTTACTCCTATTTCTAAATCACCAACATCTGCTAGGTGGTTTGGTTTTGGTACACAATATCTTTAATATAACCCCACAAAAAGAAATCCATAGGGGTTAGATCGGACGACCTTGCTGGCCAAGATATAACAGTGTGAGTCCCTATCCATTTACTAGGAAATTTTTCCTGTAAATACTCTCGGACAACTTGAAAGTTATAAGCTGGTGCTCCATCCTATTGAAACTAGCAGTTTAATATCTGATTGATCGGCATGTCATCTAAATATTCTTCTAAATTAATTTGAAGAAGTTCTAAATATTTTTGAGAAGTCAACGATCCTTGATATATTATTGCACATTAAAACCAAAACGATATTAATGACGGGTTTGTTTAGTTATATGAGGATTTTGAGTGCCCCAGTAATGGGTATTGTTTGTTAAATAGCCCGTTATTTGTGAAATGCGATTCATCTGACCAAATAATTTGAAATGAAATATTTCAGAATGTTTTTCATTTTTGATTTGACCGTTACGCACCGAACACGGATAGCAAGGGGATGGAAGTGGTCTTAAACACTTAACAGGCTTGTGTAGTTTAGTATATAGTGCTTGCAATTTCTAAATAGATCTCGTCATCCGCGACGTCACACATGTACTAACTATTTACGTTGACGTTTGCCAATATATACTGTACAATGTCCATGTTTCACTTTTGGTTTGAATAGTAGCAACGTGCAACAATGCTAACAATTTTAAAGTGAAGTATAAGATGTTGACGTTTAATTTTTAGATTACATGTCATTCGTTATTTAGTTTGTATCAACAATCTAGTGCATTTTTATATTTTTATACTTTGATATTTTGCTGGTTTTTGCTTCAAACAGTGCTTTTCAGAACTAATATTAGTATTATACTGAACTCTGATCACAGAAAACCATGAACGGGACTCGTTTAGACCTCAGAACTAAGAAACTTATTACTAGTGGTCACTTTTTTTTAACCAGGAAGGAGTAATGACGAACCTTTTGTTCCATCAAGTAATTTAATTCCTTGTTTACTTCAAAAACATTTATTATGCGTATTTTAAGAGAGTGACGGCTGCACTGGGTTTAAGTATTGACACAGCAAAATCGATTCCCTAAACAATTGCCAGAAACAAACTTTTTACATCGATTTTTGGAAAATCTGTTTAATATGAATGGTGTGTTTTTGTATTGATTTTGAGAATATTATGATGTCATCCATATACAAGAAGCAATATTTATAAAAAAAACTCTTTCGAGATGTTATCCATAATACTCTGAAACGCGCTTGGAGCGTCACGCAAGCCGAAAAGCATTTTCGTCTATTCGTAAAGACCATTATTGACCGTAAAAGCAGTTTCTTCAATGGAGTCAGGGTAAATTTCCAGTTGATGAAAACCTTGAGCAAGATCGACCGTGGAAAAGTTTTCACATTCACAAAGATTATCTAAAACTTTTTCGATTCTGGAAAAAGGGTATTTATCTTCTATGGTTTTTTCGTTTAGTTGTCGATAATCTATAACTAATCGCCATTCCTTTATTGTCGCTGAAATCTGATTTTTCTTTTACTATCCAAACGGGCAAACTGTATGGGGATATGTTTGGACGTATAATTTTGTTATCTAAAGGTCCTTGTATTTGATTTTGGATTTCAGCCTTTAAATGCTAAGTATAGCGAATTGATTTACAAAATACTGGGTTACTGTCCGTTGTTCTAATGTGGCATTGGTAAAAGTTAGCCGAGAATTTTTATTATAAAATATGTTGCTATACACTTTTACATACTGCTACAATTTCGGTTCTTTTCTCTAAATTACGATTTTCTGTTCTGATTAAAGTGGAGATATCCGAGTCAGTAACTTGAGTAGGAGGTTCGTTATTTCATTGTCAAGGATAAGTTGTACTTCAAGTTATTGTTCGAAATTAATTTCTATTTGACGTTCTCTTTCAAACGGTATAGTACAGTTTTCACAGAAGGAGATTGATTCCGGAATAGTAATTGTATCTATTTTTGTTTCGGGTATTAAAACTTGACCTTTGACTATACTGACAGGTATTTTTAGGTGGTTTGTAACTTTTTGTTTAAATGGATATAAGTTTGAAGAATTTAGTTCAAGAAAGAAGGGTATTCGAATTTTCCTATTTTTAGAGCTTCTTTATTATAACCTATTTTAACTCTTAATCTTTAAAAGCGTTTCATGCCAGTCAATAACATGAAATTTTATATCACTTTTAATTTCAAAATCTTGTAGTAAAAAAAAGGTTCGTTTTTATCATTGCTTAGTTCGTTATTTAGACTTTTAACTATAAAGGGTTCATTAAAGATAAAAATTTTAAAATATTTTAATACCGGTTTAGAGTTTATAATTGAATTCAATACTCGTGAGTATATGAGAATTTTTAAATTGAAATTGGAGATAATTATAAATGTGAGTTTTGGTTTGGTACTTATTGTGTTTAGCTCAAGGGTGATTGTTCTGAGGCTAGTATCTGAAAATTATCATCGTCGGAATCGTCAGGTTGATAATCATAATCTTCTTCAGTATAGTTTTTATTTGAGTCGCTATCTCGAGGTTGTTTCACGTTATATAGTTCTTCTGAAACAAAATTTCTTTTGGGGATATTCGTAAAATTGTTATCACTATTATATCATTATTTTAGTAATACGCATCGATTGGTATAATTGTTATATTTATATCTAGTGCCTTTTTGATTTTTAATTTATAATTTGAAAATGGGTTATATTTATATTTTGCCTAGATAATTATTAACATATTTAAGTATGATTTATCGATTTGTGTCATCTTCACATTTATGATTAATAACATTTTACCGAGATAGTGTTGTAATTTCCAAAATATGCATCAATATTTTGTTAGTAAAGAAAATAATTTTGCTATGGTTAACTATGTTGTTATAATTGCACCACATGCGATAATTGCATGTGTGGTTGCCCTTTGCACGTGCTTCTGACCAAAGCTAAATTCATGGTGCTTGCGGCATAGTTTCAACTCAACATCTAAAGTCTAGCGACTGAGATATGAGGTAAACGTTAATGCACTGTGCTACCTTGCATTCAAATACCATGACAGTAAGCAAACACATAGTTTTTAAAATAGCATTATGATTGGGTATAAAGCTACTGGGAAAATGAATTGGGGTTTGAACTGGTGATCGGCCCTTCTTTATACGACAGGTACCACAATGTGGGAGTATATCGGCATTGGATAACTTTTAACCCTTCCTACAAACCAGGTTGTCATCTGCTAATGTTACGTATATACAATATAGAGAGAATGCTGTCTGGTGGCTATCCCCTAGACTTCATATTGTCGGATACTCTATTATTAGTAAGCATGTTTTAACATATAATAGGAATAAAATGGGTGTATTATACTTCTTTTTATGCAACTGTGTAGGTTTGAAGATTTGATGATGAATCGACCTAGTTAGGTTGCTTTCTACGAAATCGTACTTTTGAGTTGGTGGCTTACTGTAAAGACTCTGCGGTCAGACAGACCCAACCCCACCTGCTGCGAGTCAGAGCTATACCAATTCATTCGATTTTGCCTTCTCCATCACCTTAATTGCACTGTTTCTTGGTTCAACCAGATATAGTACCACTGTAATAATAAAACTTAGTCGTAACATCCATTTAAGCTTCAAAGACAATTTATTTAAGGTTAGTTGTTGCGCATAGCTTTTGTGATATTGCAATAACATTAAACTATTCCTTTATTTGCATAATCAGACATAGGTCTGGTTGTGGGTGCTTTAATGGCAAAGTTCCTTAAATTTATCTTCATCAGAATAGGGCGAAAGTGAAATTGCTCTATAGGATGAAATTGCCTCATAGGGTGAAATTGCCTCATAGGATGAAATTGCCTTATAGAGTAAAATTGCTTTATAGAGTGAAATTGTCTTATAGAGTGAAATTGCCTTATAGAGTGAAATTGCCTCATAGGGTGAAAGTGCCTTATAAAGTGAAATTTGATTATTTTGTGATTTATTTTGGTAAACATTCTAGAAGTTTCCACGCATGAATCGATACGAACACGGGCCTAAAGTCTAAGTTTAAAATTATTCTGGGTTTCCCCATCCCCCCCCCCCCAAATGGGTTTGTTTGCGGATATATAAACCGCTGCTATCGAGCGGAGTGTCCGTTCTTATTCATTCTTGCGATTGGCAGATCTATCTTTAAAACATACAACAGTCTTTATTAAGTGTAAAAAGTTGATCGTGTTAACTTGTTGCAGAACGTTGAGCTACCAAAATGAATCGTTTCATCAAATTAGTTAAAAATATTGTTGCTCTGCTTGGGATAGTGAAACATGATACTGATGAATGGATTAAAGAAGGGTTACGATTATGTAGGGTTGGAGTTAACAGAATAAGAAATGCTATAAAGAATACAAAGTCTGTTGGGGAAAAACAGCAGTTATTGGCGTTATTGGCAAATATTAAAACTCTACGTAGTCAATTAAAAGTGATGGAATTGATGTAAAAAAAGAAACCGCTAACCATCGAGTGCGTTGGGAGGATTCGGTTTCTGACTTTAAAGGGCGTATACATACTGGTGTAATTAGTAATCTGAGACATAAGCATGTGAAAACCTTTTTAACAGACTGTAAGAGTGTTTTCAAAAGAATTAATGATACACTAAAGAACAATGAAGCTGTTAAAGTTAATACCGTCTTTTATGATGAATTTGAGATTACGACTGGTTCCAAAATTACGCAAGAATATAAGTATTTCACGACGTCAAACGTCTCAATATTCAAGAACACCGATCTAAACAACTGGTTTGATATGAAAGTCATGAAACCAATAACATCTGAATTAGAAGATTTTCAAGAACACGACAGCGGCTAGACATTAAATAATATTTATAATTTAGATATTAATATAAATAAGTTTAACCCCATGCGGGGATCATCATATATCGAGCTGCCACCTCAAATACAACGTAAACAGGCATGTATTAACGTAAGGAATAATGACCAAGCATGTTTTGCATGGTCTATAGTATCTGCTTTGTATTTTGTACAGCATAATACTAATCACACCTCATCCTACCCTCATTATTTATCTGTGTTAAATCTAAAAGGAATCCAGATTCCGATGACTATAAACCAAGTTGCACATTTTGATTCTCGGAATGATATATCGGTAAATGTATATACTCTTGAATTAAATAATAATAAATTTACAACCGTTTCTTTGTTTATATCAATTAAGAAAAAAAATAGACATGTCAATCTTTTGATGATTCATAACTAGTACTATGGTGATGATTTGGAAATCCATGAACCCACAATTGAACCGTTTAATTCTCATTATGTATTGATCAAGGATTTAAGTCGATTAGTGTCTTCTCAATTTAATTCTGATCGTGCCAAAAAACATTTTTGTGATCGTTGTCTCCACTACTTCACTACAGAGGAAAAATTAATAAAGCATATCGATGACTGTAAAATAAAACAATGGACGTATCTCGGTTGCCTACAGAAAAAAATAAAATCCTCCGTTTTAGAAATTTTCGAAACTAAGTTAAAGTTCCATTTGTAGTATATGCCGATTTAGAATGTCTTTTGAAGCCAACTGGGAATACTCAAAAATATCAAGAACATATACCGTGTAGTGTGGGATATTATGTCAAGTGTGAGTATGATAACTCGTTATCGTTGTATCGGTCATATCGCGGTGAAGACTGAATAAATTGGTTTTCAAAAAAGCTACGGCAGTTTGTAGAGGATGTTGAAACAGTTTTTATGTGTCCGTATGATATAACCCCATTAACATTGCAACAGGAAGCTGATTTTATAGCTGCAACGTATTGTTATGTCTGTGATAAACCATTTAATGATTGAGATATAAAGGTTTGTGATCATAATCATTTTATACCAATTGATAACTATAGATACCCAGCACATTCGAATTGTAATATAAATCATTAAGATTCTCAAACAATTCACATCGTTTTTCACAACTTAAGTGGATATGATTGTCATTTTATAATTAAAAACATTGCGGTTAATCTAGATGGTTGTATAGAGGTACTCCCTGTAATTAAAGAAAAGTATATTTCTTTCACTAAATATATTCCTGAGAACTTGGTTGACTTTTGATTTATTGACAGTTTTCGCTTTATGAGTTTATCTTTACACACTTGCTTTATTCCTGACCGATTATCCGCTGTTAAAAAATCAATTCTCACATTTAAATGATGAACAGTTTCAATTATTGACTCGAAAAGGTGTCTATCCATATGATTTCACGGATTCTTTTACAAAGTTTAACAATACCTGCTTACTTAACCGGCAGCAATTTTATAATACACTGGAAAAACGGCACTCTTTTTCAAACAGTATGTGCATGCCCAGAAAGTGTGGGTGGCATTTAATATTCAGAACTTGGGTCAATATTTTGATTTATATCTGGAAACTTTCGTATTGTTATTGTTTCAGAAGTTTTTGAACAACTCCGATCAAGTTTCCACTCCACATATGGACTTGACCCCGCCCACTACTATATACTGCCTGGGTATACTTGGGAGGCAATGATGAAGCATACAGGCCAGGAACTTGAGTTATTAACGGAAATTGATCAACTCTTGTTCATTGAAAAAGGTATACGTGGAGGTCTTAGTCAAGTATGTTCAGAACGATGTGGTTCTGCTAACAATAAATATTTGCCCACTTATGATCCTTCCAAACCTGCTGAGTATCTAATGTATTTTGATATAAACAACCAGTATGGATGGGCCATGAGTAAACCTCTTCCGTTTAGAGACTTTCAATGGGCAATGATGTAACTTTAATTCCTGACGATTCTCCTGAAGGTTATATCTTGGAAGTCGATTTGGAGTATCCCGAGCACATGCATTACGTACATAAAGACATTTCTTTTTGTCCGGAGCATATTAACCCAATGACTGGAAAATCACCTGTGGAAATAATTCAAAATACTAAATTAATGGCGACGTAGAATTCAAAATGTAAATATGTCATCCATCATAGAAATCTCAAGCAGGCATTAGCAAATGGGCTTAGATTAAAAGCTATTTATAGGGTACTTAAATTTAAGCACAATTGTTGATTATAGTCATATATTGATTTAAATACAGATTTCCGAAAGCGTGCTAGGAACGAGTTTGAAAAAAATCTATTCAAATTGATGAATAACGCTGTTTTTGGTAAAACAATGGAGAACAAGCGAAAACATTGTAATGTTAAGCTCGTTCAAAATTGGGATGACAGGTACGGTGTCGAAGCTTGTATATTCAATCCTCTGTTTAAGAATCTTACAGTTTTTGATGAAAATCTTGTTTTGGTAGAATTAACTAAATCGGAAATATATTTTAATAAACCGATATACATAGGCATGTGTGTACTAGACTTATCCAAGAGCTCACGATCTATGATTTTCATTATTAATACATGTGTTACCTTTAGAAAGGACTGTAGTGTTCAATATATCGATACCGATAGCCTTATCTATAAAATAATAAACCATGATCCCTTTGAGGCTATGAAGCGGGACTGTCTCAAATATTTTGATACTTCAGACTATCCACAAGATAACTTCTATAAAATTCTTTTAGTCAATAAGAAAGTACTGGGGATGGTGAAAGATGAGAACAATGGACGGGTTATGACGAACTTTATCGGGCTGAGATCCAAAATGTATGTGACGAAGGTTTTCAAAGCATCGGAAGAGGAGGAAGCTGAACGCTTGCGTATACGGGAAAATACTTATATGCCGCCAACGGCTCTCTCTAATTTCGATGTAACTAAAAAAACTCTAGGTAATTAAAAAATCTGTGATTAAAAACCATATCACATTTAAGAACTTTGCTCGTTGTATAGACGAGTATAAAGAAAAGTTTATTTCACAAAATTTGATCTACTCATCTAAACATCATGTTCATACAATCATTCAAGATAAAATAGCTTTAAGTTCACACGACGATAAAAGATATTTAATACCAGGATCATACAGGACATTACCCATAGGTCATTATTCCATAGATAGCATGGAAATTGAGGAGGCAGTTTAAATTATAATAAATTACTCCAATCTATGCATGTAGTATGTAAGTGTAAATATGTTCATCTAGTAAATAAGTGTAAATAAATAAATAAAATGTTAAGTTATATGTAATACGTGCAGAGCTATATATTATATGTTAATTGAATTGGTACCTCAATCCTATTGTAAATGTAGTTATTTGTTAATGTAGTATTAAGGTATGTTATTCTAAAGAACGTTAACTTAGATATAAGCAATCGATATATGTATAATGTATGTTAATTCGGATAAACCGATGCAATATATGTAATATTAAAAATATGTATGTTAGAGTATATAAAATCAATGTAAGTGCAATGTGTAATAAAGCGTTTTATTGAATGCACATTTTTATTTATGTGAAGAGGGTGAGGCAGAGTGGGGGGATTGTGGATCGGGCTGCACCAGAATTTCAATACAAAACGGTTAAGCGAAAGTCACGTGAACTGTGAATGTAGAATCGCCTGGGGTGAGTGACCTTTGTATCTACCAAAAATGGTCTTTTTGGATCTTAAAATTTCCCATGTTAAATCCCATAAGAAACCCGGTTTTTTGATCTCGTACGAAGGTAGCTTATCTACTTGCGTTCGATGATTGTACTTAAAAGACAAAGTTTAGTTAATTTGTTTGTTGAATTAGTGAGTGCGTATTAAAGTTTTGACTAGGAGTTGTATGCGTTATATCTTTTGAAAGATTTCTTTGCCTGATAAAGTTAAGAAAATTAACCTGTCATGGCTTCTTAGCTGTACAAGGCAGTCTTCTAAACAGTTTATCAATTTGTAAAAAATAAGAAATATATATGGTTCTAACAATCCCGCCATAAAAGTATTTAATGCTCGTCGACTGTAAAAACTAATTTTATAAGTTCTTATGTTATAATCATCTTCGCTAATATTAATATGTTCTTATAGGCTTTGTAATTTCGACCTAATTCTTTCGTAATAATCGTTATAGTTTTCGTTTGTTATAGTTGAAAGCAAGTTATCAAATCATTTCCTAGCAGTGTTTCAATTCTTAGGTCGCCAATTCTAGAAAGCAATGCTTCCTTGACTTGTGACCAAGTGTTACAATTACATACTACGAGGGTAACCTTCCGGCACCAGTAAGTTTGAAACAGCAGAGTTCAAACGGTAATTTATTAAAGGAGCAATGCTGCAGTCTTGGAGTCGGAATCTTATAAGTAATAATAAATTTGTTATTGTTGAATGTAATACGGGAGGTTTTGCTTCCTCCTTCGTATTGAAATGTTTATTTCAGAATAATTTACAGCCATTTCTAAGTTTTTTAAATGATTGTTTCTGAATATGTTCTTAAATTTTAAACGGAAGGGTATGCAAAATATACTTACAGAAATAAAATTTGCCTAAGAACTTGTGGGTAGTCTTGTCCAGTTGAGCTTCGCCACGAAATTTCCTGATATTTTCTACTTAGGCAAAATACGCCACTGGTTAAAGTCTCTTTGTAGACCAAGTGGATCTTTTGTTGATTTGCTAGGAGTGGTTACTGAAGTTCTAATGCGCAATAAAGATTTGAAAATAACCATCTATGAAAAGTTAACTGTTCGAGTATCCTATTGAGCAGCACCAATTATGTTTAGAAGTCAGAAATTTAACTTTGTAAAAGGAAATTTATTTACAAATTCTACTTTGAAAAAACATATCAAAGCCTTGTTTTTATACTTGATGATAATTACATTAATCTTAATTTAAGAGACAATTGAAAACTTTCCCAATGAAAAGAATACAACATTTTACAATATAAGTAATTTCGTAAAGAGGCGGTCTGAACTGTAGTTGATAATTTCTTTTCAAAATATTATCCATCGCTCTCTGAAATGTGGTAGGTGCGTTTTTTAAGCCAAGCTGGATGCTTTTGTATTCATAGTACCATCTGAGTGTACTGAAAGCTGTTTTGGTTATGTCTTTCTCATCTATTTCCACCTGATGATAAACCTGATGCGAGGTCTAACGTCGAAAAGTATTGGCATTTTCCTAGCATGTCCAATATTTCTCTAATGTTTGATAATGGGTACTTATTGTCCAGTCTTCTCGTGTAGTTTCTTGTAATCGATAACCATTCGGTATTTTCGTTTTCCTGAGGCGTCCAAATCTTGTGGTACAATTAGTACTGGACTTGTCCACGGCGAATTTGAATGTTGAATGATGTCTTGGTTTAGTAAGTTTGCTACTTGTCTGTCTGCTTTCTCTTGATTGGCTTGAGGTAGCCTGTATGCTTTTGTGAAAATTGGTTTTTTGTCAATTAATTGAATGTTGAGCTTAACTGTGTTAGTGAAAGTAAAAACTATTCCTGCACAGTAAAATATATCCTCATCGATTTCTATCTCGTTAAAATTTTAATCTTCTAGTTCTAAAGGTGCTGTTAATGTTATTTCTGTTGGGTAGTGGCGTAACTATCTTCTATATGCACCAATGCAGTGGATATTTCAACTCCGTGTTGGAATCACATGTTATTTACTATTCCCACATCACCATTTGAATTTACCAACAGATTAACCTGTTTTTCTGTCCTAGGTTCGATGGTGTATTTATGGTCGGTTCCAGTATTACTATTCTCGGATTTAATTGTTATTTGTCTATGTTTTGTTTATAATAGCCGGTTTTTTATATCAATATCTGCTCCTAACCTTCTTAAAAATTCATGCCTATCATTCCGTCGTACTTATAATTAAATTCAAATTTATGTTTCATTTTTACATTAAAAGCTTTTAGTAACGATAGAATGGCAATAAATTGTAGTAGTGTTGTTCTGTTTGCTATTTTGATTTTAAAAATTTCCCTTTCTACAAAATCTAGGTAGTGTTATTGTACAGTTTTTGAGATAATTAAGGTTTTTGAAAACCCTGTATCAATTAATAATTTAATTTTAGCATGTCGTACTTCTATATAGGATAAAATGTGATAATTTAAATTCTATACGTTTATTATGTCTGATCGTGTATAGGATCGTTCAACGGAAAATTTGAGAATCAGTTTTTTCATCGTCATCTTCGTAATTTTCGTAAAGGCTGTTACATTCGTAATTTTCTGGGTAATTTGACTTGTAGTCATTTTTCTATTTAAAAACCTATTTTTCTCTTTAAAAACCCATTAACACTTATCTTTTATAATAATAGGTTTCCCAATAAAATCCCATTAGGACTAATCGTTTTTTAATGAATTTTCTTATTAAAATCCAGCTAACACCAATTGTTTTTAATAGCGAAACCCATTAACACTAATCGATTTTTAATGGTAAAACCTGTTAACTAATAGTTTATTACTCAACCTCAACCTTCACACTATTTTCTTTATTTCTTGCGTCACAAATTTTCCCATTTTGAGCGTATACGAGTTATGTATCACCCAATCTTTATATGTATTATAAAATAGAATCTAATAGAAATTATTAGAAATTATTAAGTCAAGCACAACAATGTAATTCAAGGATAAATATAAAATGGTTATTAACAGTTATGAGAACGGATGCAACACATTGTATTCCAGACGATAGTAATACTGTAGGTGGCAGGTCACAGACGGTTAAGATACCGCGATTACCTAGAAAGTAAGATTGTTACATTGTATAATAAATAGTATTAAGAAATAAGCAGATATGAGCTCTGCAAATTCCCACAGACATGTGAGGGGCAGAAACAACATAAATACCCCGGGAGCCCCAGAGTTTACTACCAATATTTATGCGTTGCCTTACAACCTCGGGCGAATGTTAGGTGCATTAGTCAACCCAGATTACAAAGTAATTTCCTTTGGTATTGTATAATATGCTGCTGGAGATTGTGTAAAATTAACACACAAATTTGTTGTGTATTTTAATTCTTGCAGTAGCTGTTAGCCATGTTAAACAACATATTCCTGCAGTTTATTCGATGTGAACTATAATATTGTAGGTCTCTTCGTATTCGCCCTTGTAGCAAAAGTTATGGTTTGTAGTTAAATAATTACACATTTTCATCTTACTAAAAATTTCAGGAAAATCCAGGGTTATATTCACGTCAAAGAGATAGTTTCTTTGAGTCCATCTAATATATCTGATAGTTCTTCTAATAAAGTTTCCAACTTAACGTCTGCTAGTTCCACTTTGTACGGCACACGTATCGGATTGTTAAAATTTTTATTAATTTTCTCGAGAGTTTTTCCGATAATTTCCTGTTAGTGCTTTCCACAGAAAACGGAAGTATAGTTTTAACAGTATGCCTAGCAGAAACGAACCTGTCGAACATTTGCCGTAGATACTTAATAAATGCATCACAAATTTCTTTTTTAGGATAAAAATCCTTTTGTTTACAGATGTTTGCTAAAAGTCAAAAAGGTCACAAATTTTAACTAACATTATATTATCGCCGAATGATTTTGTAATTGACTCAAATTCAGCCACGAGGGCATCCTGTCGACGCGTTTTGCCCTAATTGTGGCTCATCATGACAGGAGTAGCAAAGTTGTAATATTTAATACGGACACTTTATGGGAAGTACAGCATCACCTAGCTCACAATTTGTGTCTTCGTATCGTTTCACCTAACATTGCAGGTTTAAACAACAGTCGGCACGAAGGAGATCCGGCTCAACTGCCTTATTCCATAGCCAAAAGATATAATTTAAACGAGAAGTAGTTCAATGAGTCTTAAATTAATGAAAAGTAAAAAAGGATTAATGGCAAATGACTCAAATTTAGCCACGAGGGCATCCTGTCGACGCGTTTCGCCCTAATTGGGGCTCATCAGGACAGGAGTAGCAAAGATGTAATATTTAATACAGACACTTTATGGGAAGTACAGCATCACCTAGCTCACAATTTGTGTCTTCGTATCGCTTCACCTAACATTGCAGGTTTAAACAACAGTCAGCACGGAGGAGATCCGGCTCAACCGCCTTATTCCATAGCCAAAAGATATAATTTAAACGAGAAATAGTTTAATGAGTCTTAAATTAATGAAAAGTAAAAAAGGATTAATGACAAGTGACTCAGATTCAGCCACAAGGGCATCCTGTCGAAGACACAAATTGTGAGCTAGGTAATGCTGTACTTTCCATAAAATGTCTGTATTAAATATTACAACTTTGCTACTCCTGTCCTGATGAGCCCTAATTAGGGCGAAACGCGTCGACAGGATGCCCTTGTGGCTGAATTTGAGTCACTTGCCATTAATCCTTTTTTATTTTTCATTAATTTAAGACTCATTAAACTACTTCTCGTTTAAATTATATCTTTTGGCTATGGAATAAGGCAGTTGTGCCGGATCTCCTTCGTGCCGACTGTTGTTTAAACCTGCAATGTTAGGTGAAACGATACGAAGACACAAATTGTGAGCTAGGTGATGCTGTACTTCCTATAAAGTGTCTGTATTACATATTACAACTTTGCTACTCCTGTCCTGATGAGCCCCAATTAGGGCGAAACGCGTCGACAGGATGCCCTCGTGGCTGAATTTGAGTCACTTGCCATTAATCCTTTTTTACTTATATATATATATATATATATATATATATATATATTGCTCTATACTCCTCTATTTGTACTGTAGTTATCCTGAAATCATGCCCCACTATTCCTCTTTCTGAAATAGAACTAAATCTCCACCAATTTGTACCTAAATAAAACTTTGTTACAAATTTCTTGAATTTAGATATGTTCTAGTTTGGTATTTACAAAAAATTGCTTCTCCGAGTTGATCTACCATGGCTAGCTCTGCTCCCTACCTTCTACAATATACTTACCACGGCTACTCATTCTCTCAACACTTTCTAATAAAAGAAATAAAAAAAATAAAATATTTCCAAAAAAAACAACCACCCTTTTATTCATATAACTCAAATTATTATTCGCATAATCTCAATATTTACAAATCATTTCACGATAAAACCTTTCACACTTTGGTTCGTTATTGAAACATTATGATAAAATTTTTGTGAGCTTTTATGTTACTCTATATGGCAACATTTCATTCGAAGCAGATGGGCCTCTCCTAAAACCCTAAATTTACGTTCTCCAGGTCTATGTTGAGCTCATTATAAACCTTTAATTTTGTATGCCTAAAATATTGCATCAACAAGTTATGCTAAGGACTCGTTTACTCCTTACACCATAAAAAATTTTGTTCAAGTATTTACACCCTAAGATCTAAACTATTGTTTTTTACATATGTCAAACACATTACTTTTCAGTTTTCAAAAATTTCACCTAACCACTCAAAACACACAGCGCTTTTAATAACACCATATCATCACAACAGTTCAACAACAAAAAAAACGTTACCTGGAATGTTCTTCTAAATCACCACCTCTGTAGTTGATCTTCACCAGACCCACGTTCCTGGATTACACCATCTTGCTACTTTCCAACTTTGACTGCATTTCTCTTAACTCGTTCATCCAGTTTTTCACCAATTTGTGGACGCCTTCCACACGACTGCCCGTACAAAATCCAAACTTCGCTTCCTCCTCCAACTAACTCGTTCACCCAGATCTCCACCAATTCGCTTACTTACTTGTCATCCTGCTTCAATGGTCTTAGTCATTTCTAATTATGTTCTGCCTGTTTAAATTACTTGCACCAACTCGTGCATTTCAAACACTAGTAAATTATTCGGACTGCACTATTACACGAATTTCAGCTAGGATGGTCTTTTCTATACTACCAAAAGTAAATGATGCGACTCAAAAAATAAGAGAGCGATCGCCCCCTCTGGCAATCCTTATATAGTCTCAAAAACTTCCCTTTTGTGTCACGTATTTTCGCTGCATTCTCTCAACTCCGGTAACTGTCACTCAATTCCACAAATTTTTAGATGTACACAACACATAACGAACTTTCGAAATCAAGAATTTTATTACCCCAACTACATTATACTTTGAAAACACGCTAAACTAACCAACCGTCCAATTTTTCTGTAAACCGTGTCCTTTTCCTATCGCCCCTCACTAATCCTACGCAGGCTTTTTTAATGTCCGTGTCTATATTCTTATTCCACTCATACGTTTATAATCACCTCTCCTGTGTTTGTCTTATGGTGCCACTATTGCCCTGTTGTCTACGTTTAAAGCTCCCTTCGTCTATATGTGCGCCTTGAAAAATCGATGTCGTGTGACGTAAAACCTGTTGCATCTGCGCCCCTATCTTAGCCTCTACAAATATTTGTTTACCGCGCTCTTGAAACTATTTGTTACTCAAACACCTGCTATATTTTCCATCTGCCTCTATTACATTCTAAAGATTCTCTGTCCGTTACATTTTTATCGATCTGTTTATAAAATACCCGTCGGTTGAAGCTAACCTTGTGCCTTTTCGTTGAAATGTTTTGTTAACGTCTTCTAGCCTTCACAAGAAATGCTTGTCTTCTCAAGCTTTTATTCCTTGAAACCTTGACTTGTTTTGCTGTCTTACACTTTGTAACGTTCTACAAACTGCTTTAGTTTACTATCTTAAATAAATGTCCGTTGCTTAACTTATTAATTTTTACCCTGCAGAGCATTAATACTGCTAATTTTTGCACGTAATTTTCATCCTTGCATTAACTTAATGTATACAAATTATTGATTTGAACTTAAAATATGCCCTATTATCCCCATTTAATTAATTTGAAGCATAATACATAAATTATTGTTTTGAGCTTATATTATGTCCGTTTTTATTCCAATTTTATTTAATTGAAGCGTAATAAATAAATTATTGTTTTCTATGTACAGGGTGTTTACACGAATACACATTTGACCTATTTACACATATTTAGTCTAACCCGTCATAGTATATTTTCCCTATTTGAATACAAATACAAACAACTTCTTGGCTTTTTTTGTATTCAGATAAGAAGCCTTATACCTACTATATCCCTACATAATATTCACACCTATCTCTACTTACCTAACTCTCCCTATAACTATGTATTCAACCTTTCACTATTTATCCACATCTATTCTTGTCTATCACTATCTATTTATTCAACTTATTTTTATTCATCTATACCTATCTTCCCTTATTTATTTAACTTATAATCATCTATCCACATATATCCCTATTTGTCTAACCTATTTTTACCTATCCCTATTTCTTCAGCTATCACTATTTATTTACATTTATCTCTAATTATTTACCTATTCACTTAACTCTACCTATTTAAATCTATTTTTAATTCTCTATCTTATCTCTATTTTTTACTATCTATCTACACCTATTTCTTTTTAAATCTAACCCTTTGCTTGATTCTCCATGTCCTTCCTCTTACAATTTTAATAAATTGCATCCTTATCTTTCTTCCTTCTATTTCTATACTCATTATCCTTATTGCTTCGCAGAAATTAAAACTATCCTCCCTATCCTGTTTTCTTAGTTTTCTTGCTCTACAATGATAAAAACAGTTTATCAGTTCATTGTTTTCTTTTATTTCCATGGCCTACTGCAAAAAAATATTCAAATTACTTTTAACTTTTATATTTATGGAAAGATTTTAAAAATTGAAAAAGCGTTATGTGGAAATTTAAAAATGTCATTCGCTAACCAAAAAATACAATCTGGCGTCCATAAAAGAAAAAAGTTCACTGCCATATATTAAGGTCTAAAAGAGCTATATGAACTTTAATGTCGGATTTGAATTTTGTGCATGCTAAGATACCACTATACCAATTTTCAATTGAATATCTCTGTAAATATAACTGTTACGAGAAATTTATAAACAATGATTTTTCAGTTTTTTCATGACATTTCCGTAACCATTATCAATATCGTCATTGTGCTTAGATATCGAAACGCTCTTAACCTTTTTAATAGATTATCTGTCAAGAATTTTTTTGGTCAAACAAACCTTACAAGCGTGGGAATTAAAGCCAGGTAAACTATCTACAAGAAAAGAAATTTGAGTTCTGTAAATTTAAGCCTAGATAAGGTGAGGAACATTTTGATAATTAAGTAAATAAGTACTTGTTAGGAATAATTTGATGTTTGAAAGAAATTATGCTGTAAATGATTTTGTATGAAAGAAAATATTTTTGACTGTATAGATGCTTTATGATATTGCTGTGTTTGATTTCGTTTTGTAAACTCCAGCATTTCCGTTGCATCAAAGCCAAGTGTTATCACATCACTCTTTTAGCGACTCTCAACGTGCGCTCGTTATCATATCAATATATATATATATATATATATATATATATATATATTGAGAAAAAAAAGGGGCACCGGGTTATTGCAACGATGTCATAGCAATATATATATATATATATATATATATATAATAACCAGGTGCCCCTTTTTTTCTCAAAAAAAATTAATCTTAATTGTAATGTCTCGGCTAGCTCAGTTTTAACCACGCACGGAGCTTGTGACGATACGACAACAAAAAATTCTTAATCTCCCTTTTTATCTCTACTTCCTATGTATTTGAGCTAAACACCATTAATCACAATTTATATAATGTTCTCAATATATACAATGTACAAAGCGTTTATAATGTTGTTGAATAGAATTTTTTTTTTTTATAAAATTGAATTAATTTTTCCCAAAAATCATAATTCCCTTTAATTGATCAGAAATCTAGCAAAAATCAACCTTTCTATTATTACGTGAAGCCCTATAAATGTTCATCAGTCTTCTTTAAATTTTTACGTAAATTTTAACGCATGCCAAAACGATTTTTGTTGACGCTCACATAAATTTTCGTGAATGTAATATTTCTAAATATTCATAAATAAAGTCATCAATGCAACAAAATATTTATAATGGCTATCCTGTTGTCCCTTATTGGAGGCGGCTCCGTGGCGTAGTGGTATGTGTGTGACTACTACGCCCAAGGTCCCGGGTTCGAATCCCGACACGGTCCGCTTGAAAAATGTTAGGCGAGCATTTTTCACAAAAATACACCCTCGTTCGGATGAGAGGTAAAATGGAGGTCCCGTGTGTGAGTGTTGTCACGCACGTTAAAGATCCCTACCTTGCTTGGAACAGCAAGGGTTCGGCAAAATTCAAAATTTTCCAGGTAACAAAAACTCGCTTCCTGGCCAGTGTAGTACCTTCGGGTGGAGCATTGGAAAATCACATCTAATGTCCCTTATTGGAGGCGGCTCCGTGGCGTAGTGGTATGTGTGTGACTACTACGCCCAAGGTCCCGGGTTCAAATCCCGACACGGTCCGCTTGAAAAATGTTAGGCGAGCATTTTTCACAAAAATACACGCTCGTTCGGATGAGAGGTAAAATGGAGGTCCCGTGTGTGAGTGTTGTCACGCACGTTAAAGATCCCTACCTCGCTTGGAACAGCAAGGGTTCGGCAAAATTCCAAATTTTCCAGGTAAAAAAAAAAACTCGCTTCCTGGCCAATGTAGTATCTTCGGGTGGAGCATTGGAAAATCAAATGTAATGTCCCTTATTGGATCAAACCAAACTCGCGAACTGAAGCACTATCTTCCAGTGCAAATTGGTAGCCATACGAGAGGCTATCGATTACGGAATTAATCACACGGGCAGAGACGATTATTATATAATCAACGACAGTAAATCAGCGCTGACGGCATTAACTAACATGAACACCTCGACAGACCTCCAGGCGGACGTCTGGAGAATAGCGCATACAGCGCTCAAGTTTCGACGTTTAAAGTTCTGTTGGGTTAGGTCGCACGATGGTAACGTAGGAAATGATAGGGCTGACGAATTAGCTAAAGAGGCCGCGACGGGCGACTTTCGGATATCACATTCGTCGATACCGAGGTCTTTAATCAAAAGAAAGCTGCGCGAAAAATCAATTCGTCAATGGAAAGAGAGGTGGAACAACGCTGCCACGGGCAGGTTGACCCACAAATTCATACCGAGCGTAGAAGCTAGAGGTAGGATCGAGGTTAAGCTCGATCACAAAATGGTGCAGTTGATAACAGGGCACGGCGCCCTGAAGGCGTATTCACAAAAGTTCGGTCTAACCAACAGCGACCGCTGCGAATGCGGTGAGGATTCGGAAAGCGCAGAGCACGTGCTCTTCGACTGCCCGCTTGAGGCGGGAAATCGAGGGTTGGCTGATAGCAAACTAGCTATCCTAGATCTGGCATGGCCAAAGAACCTAGAGGAAGTCGGGGAAGTGGTTAACCAGAAGGCGTTCTGGACAGCCTTAAAAGAATTCGCGGGAAGGGTCGCGAGATTGGACAATGACAACCGCGTGTAAAATTCGATGGGGTTGGTGGGAGGATTGGAAAATTTTAGATTGACTTGGCGTGAGTAAGGATACGAGCATAGATATAACCAAAACCCGATATAAAAAAATAAAAAAAAAAATTAAAAAAAAAATAAATTAAAATAAAAAAATACCATGATAATTATACCCAAATGTCCAATATGCACGAGAAACCCCCCACACCATTAATACAGTCACTGCCTATCTTCATAATTATGTGCGGAAATTCGGGAAATCGGGAATAAATAATAACAGATAAACAATAACAAATAAATCAGAAACTCTCATTAAATTAAATCAATAAAATAAACACAGATAATAAAATAGAGTAAAACCGCGCATCCTTCCCAGGACTTGAAAGTAAAGTGATAGTGATAGTGATTGTGGTCCCCCCCCCCCCAAGAACATTTAGTGCATACCCACCAGGACTTTAACAGTGCACCCCCATCTTCCCTTTAGAAGTAAGTTACAGTTATATGTAGACAGACGACCAGATCTTCGGATGCTGGAGAATTTTATTATCGAGGTAAGACTTAAATTGTGGCGGCTGTACTCGCACAAGCATTGATTTACATTAATTAGTGGTTTTTGAAATAATTTAACAAGTACGTTTTGTGCGTAATGGCGCTAGCCGACATAATGCTTGTGCGAGTGCACCTGATAAATAGGGTGATGCTTTTGCTATTTTGTGCACTGCTATATGCTTAACGCTTATTAGACATTTATTTATATATTTATATAATTATATTTATTTATATTTTATATTTACACTTTATATTTATTAACATGTATTGCAGTATTTTGTGGCATATTTGTTTTGTTTGACGTTCTGTCGCCATTTTGGTTGCAGTATATATTTGGGAAGGAAGAGTAAAATTGTGAAGATTGTAATCATAATATAAATCAGTTATGGAATGATAGAGAAAGCTAGGGATGGATTTAAATTAGTTAGCTAGATTTGGATAGTTTTAAGACGACCCTTCAGGTCGCACTGGTAAGCAGAGCCGGGGTCTGCTATCCGGTATTACGAATCCCTCCCCTCTCATTTTTGCTTTTGTCTTGTTGATCGGGTACACTCCAAAGTCAGCGCTAGACATACCATTATTTCCAACCCTGTTTTTAGTTTTTGTTTTTAGTTTTTGTTTCAGTTTGTCAGATTCTTAGGTTTGTTAGATTGTTAGAGTTTGTTAGGTATGTTACATTTTTAGGTTTGTTAGATTTTTATTTAGTTTTTTGTTTAGGGTGAATTAACTATGAAGTTAGAATGAATTAGAAGCACGATTATTTCGCGTTTAAACCCAATGTAGTACCTCCGGGTGGAGCATTGGGGACGTGGCCGCAAGTATAGCGGCCGTTATTCAAATTATAATGTCCCTTATTGGAGTGTCTCGTTCCCCCAATTCAGACCAGTTTCTGCTCCAATTATTCGCTGGTTTAGCTTCGGTTCATAGTTACTCCTTGAGTTACCCAAATAGGATTTAGAACTTCTGCGCCAGGTGGTTTCTTCAAGTATTTATTTAAATACTCCAGTTTGGATCCAGAAATTATTTGGAGTCCTTTGTTTAACTTCTCCAGATTGGATCCAGAAATTTTTTGATATACTTATTGAACTCCTCCCGGTTAGATCTAGAAATTGTTTGGATATACTTATTGAACTTCCCCCGGTTAGATCCAGAAATTGTTTGGAGTCCTTTGTTAATATAAATATTAAAATCTATTTAAAGCAGCCTTTCATAACTTACGTTTTTGAGGATTAAACGTCAAACCTTGTTTAATTATTCACTATCACCCCATTTTAATTATTAATTATAAAATCACTTGCAATTATTTCACGTAAATATTTTATATTAAGGGATTTGGATCGTGCCTTTATTAGAGTAAAACTGATTTGTTTACGAAATTCTGTGGTAGTTAAAGAGAACGCCAATCTGTTTGTAATTTGTCGGTAAAGCGCATAATTCATTGATTACCGCCTTGTACCTTGATTTTCACCTGCAGGCGTGGGTATTTCTATGAAATTTCCATGTATAACTAAGTCGAGACGCTCTTCATTACGCGTAGGATTTTAGGTTATTTGTATAAATTTGTTGGATTTTAAAACCTTCTATGGTCTTTTTAAATCACGTACTCTTTCTTTGTACAGCAAATTTGTTGAACTTTGCTGTATCCTCATGCTGTTATTATTTCCAAATTATCAAGTGTTGGATTTTTATAGTTTTTGGTCACGTAGCTTTATATTTATTGATGTACGAAATTATATGCGTTTATCCGTTTTACGCATTGACAAACCTGCTCGTTTAAAAGGAATTCCTTGTATAATAGTGATGCACTACTCACGCGTATTGTTTTATGGCTTCTGTCCATGTGGTTTTATGACTTGCAATGTTGTTTACTTAATTGAATCTTTACGAATACACTTCCTTTCTTTGAATATAATTGTAATTATAATTTATATACAGGGCGTTGGTATTTGCCTTTTTGCCTAATCGTCGAATTTCGCATTTTTCTTGGTAAAATCTCTAGTTTTCTAGACTCTTACGATGTCCATTAAAAACGCGCACTATCCTAGTGACCATATTTACCCCTAAATGACCTTATCATAATAGCAATATATATATATATATATATATATATATATATAAATAAGATGTATCTGTAAACAAACTCTATGAAAATAATAGAGTCTATTGACGAATACAAATCGGGCTGGTAGTTATATAGCCATTAACAAAACATTAGCTTATTACTTCATAGGGGAGGAAACATCCACTGACCGACGGTTTCGGCTTTATTAAGCCCCCTCACAGTGAAATAGTCTCCAAGAACCCTATGAAGTAATCGAAGCTATTATGCTGGTATAATTTCGAAACAATCTCTGTACTATGGCAAAAGTAAATAAGCCGCCATCAGGTGATAAACATCAACACTACTAAGCGTGGAAGTACAAAAATTGAATCGAAACTACATAGTAAATCCTATAGATGGCTATACAAGTACGTGTGGCCATTTGAGACTTGCGGAATGTTACAGCAAAATTTATTTGCAAACTTCACAAACCTTCTCGCGGCGACACCCGGGTTCATGCCCCAAGGCAAATCCAATAATAAAAGACAGGTTATTTGCAGTCCACAATAAGAAATTGTATAGAAAAATATATAAAATAAGATGTATCTGTAAACAAACTCTATGAAAATAATAGAGTCTATTGACGAATACAAATCGGGCCGGTAGTTATATAGCCATTAACACAACATTAGCTTATTACTTCATAGCGGAGGAAACATCCACTGACCGACGGTTTCGGCTTTATTAAGCCTCCTCAGAGTGAAATAGTCTCCAAGAACTCTATGAAGTAATCGAAGCTATTATACTGGTATAATTTTGAAACAATCTCTGTACTATGGCAAAAGTAAATAAACCGCCATCAGGTGATAAACATCAACACTACTAAGCGTGGAAGTACAAAAATTGAATCGAAACTACATAGTAAATCCTATAGATGGCTATACAAGTACGTGTGGCCATTTGAGATTTGCGGAATGTTACACCAAAAGTTATTTGCAAACGTAACAAACCTTCTCGCGGCGACACCCGGGTTCATGCCCCAAGGCAAATCAAATAATAAAAGATAGGTTATTTGCAGTCCACAATAAGAAATTGTATAGAACAATATATAAAATAAGATGTATCTGTAAACAAACTCTATGAAAATAATAGAGGCTATTGACGAATACAAATCGGGCTGGTAGTTATATAGCCATTAACAAAACATTAGCTTATTACTTCATAAGGGAGGAAACATCCACTGACCGACGGTTTCGGCTTTATTAAGCCTCCTCAGAGTGAAATAGTCTCCATGAACCCTATGAAGTAATCGAAGCTATTATACTGGTATAATTTCGAAACAATCTCTGTACTATGGCAAAAGTAAATAAACCGCCATCAGGTGATAAACATCAACACTACTAAGCTGTTTGCTGTAACATTCCGCAAATCTCAAATGGCCACACGTACTTGTATACCCATCTATAGGATTTACTATGTAGTTTCGATTCAATTTTTGTACTTCCACGCTTAGTAGTGTTGATGTTTATCACCTGATGGCGGTTTATTTAATTTTGCCATAGTACAGAGATTGTTTCCAAATTATACCAGTATAATAGCTTCGATTACTACATAGGGTTCTTGGAGACTATTTCACTCTGAGGAGGCTTAACAAAGCCGAAACCGTCGGTCAGTGGATGTTTCCTCCCCTATGAAGTAATAAGCTAATGTTTTGTTAATGGCTATATAACTACCAGCCCGATTTGTATTCGTCAATAGACTCTATTATTTTCATAGAGTTTGTTTACAGATACATCTTATTTTATATATTGTTCTATACAATTTCTTATTGTAGACTGCAAATAACCTGTCTTTTATTATTTGATTTGCTTTGGGGCATGAACCCGGGTGTCGCCGCGAGAAGGTTTGTTACGTTTGTAAATAAATTTTGCTGTAACATTCCGCAAATCTCAAATGGCCACACGTACTTGTATAGCCATCTATAGGATTTCTATGTAGTTTAGATTCAATTTTTGTACTTCCACGCTTAGTAGTGTTGATGTTTATCACCTGATGGCGGTTTATTTACTTTTGCCATAGTACAGAGATTGTTTCAAAATTATACCAGTATAATAGCTTCGATTACTTCATAGGGTTCTTGGAGACTATTTCACTCTGAAGAGGCTTAATAAAGCCGAAACCGTCGGTTAGTGGATGTTTCCTCCCCTATGAAGTAATAAGCTAATGTTTTGTTAATGGCTATATAACTACCAGCCCGATTTGTATTTGTCAATAGACTCTATTATTTTCATAAAGTTTGTTTACAGATTCATCTTATTTTATATATTGTTCTATACAATTTCTTATTGTGGACTGCAAATAACCTGTCTTTTATTATTTGATTTGCCTTGGGGCATGAACCCGGGTGTCGCCGCGAGAAGGTTTGTTACGTTTGTAAATAAATTTTGCTGTAACATTCCGCAAATCTCAAATGGCCACACGTACTTGTATAGTGATCTATAGGATTTACTATGTACTTTCGATTCAATTTTTGTACTTCCACGCTTAGTAGTGTTGATGTTTATCACCTGATGGCGGTTTATTTACTTTTGCCATAGTACAGAGATCGTTCCGAAATTATACCAGTAAATAGCTTCGATTACTTCATAGGTTGTTGGTAAACAACGGTTCCTAAAATTTTAGACCCTTTCACTTTTTTTTTTTTTTATTTTGAAACTTTTTTTTCTGGGACCGCAGTTTTTAAAATTTATCAAAAGCTCGTTTTTATTTTCTTTTCGGTTTTTTTCTTTAATCAATTTGGTTGTTAGTAAACAACGTGTTCCCCAAAATTTTAGACCCTTTTATTTTAATTTTAGATACTATTTATTGTCACATTTCTTATTGTGATGAAATAACCTGCTTATTATTTATTTCTTGGGGCATGAACCCGTTCGCCAAAGGTTTGTTACTTTAAATAAATTTTGCTGTAACATTCCGCAAATCAAATGGCCACACGTACTTGTATAATCTATAGGATTTCTATGTATTTGATTCAATTTGTACTTCCACGCTTAGTAGTGTTGTTCGGTTTTTTCTTCAATCAATTTGGTTGTTGGTAAACAACGTGTTCCTAAAATTTTAGACCCTTTATTTTTTTTTTTTTTATTTTGAAACTTTTTTTCTGGGACCGGCAGTTTTTAAAATTTATCAAAAGCTGTTTTTATTTTCTGTTCTTGGTTTCAGACTATTTCACTCTGAGAGGCTTAAAAGCCGAAACCGTCGGTAGTGGATGTTTCTCCCTATGAATATAGCTAATGTTTTGTTAATGGCTTATAACTACCAGCCCGATTTGTATTGTCAATAGACTCTATTATTTTCTACAGTTTGTTTACAGATACATCTTTTTATATATTGTTCTATACAATTTCTTATTGTGGACTGCAAATAACCTTCTTTATTATTTGATTTGCTTGGGGCATGAACCCGTTGTCGCGAGAAGGTTTGTTACGTTTGTAAATAAATTTTGCTGTAACATTCCGCAAATCTCAAATGGCCAGGACTTGTATAGGATCTATAGGATTTACTATGTACTTTCGATTCAATTTTGTACTTCCACGCTTAGTAGTGTTGATGTTTATCACCTGATGGCGGTTTATTTACTTTGCCATAGTACAGAGATTGTTCAAATTATACCAGTACAATAGCTTCGATTACTTCATAGGGTTCTTGGAGACTATTTCACTCTGAGGAGGCTTAATAAAGCCGAAACCGTCGGTAGTGGATGTTTCCTCCTTATGAGTAATAAGCTAATGTTTTGTTAATGGCTATATAACTACCAGCCCGATTTGTATTCGTCAATAGCTCTATTATTTTCTAGAGTTTGTTTACAGATACATCTTATTTTATATATTGTTCTATACAATTTCTATTGTGGACTGCAAATAACCTTCTTTTATTATTTGATGTTGCTTGGGGCATGAACCCGGGTGTCGCCGCGAGAAGGTTTGTTACGTTTGAAATAAATTTTGCTGTAACATTCCGCAAATTCAAATGGCCACAGTATTGAGTCATCTATAGGATTTACTATGTACTTTCGATTCAATTTTGTACTTCCACGCTTAGTAGTGTTGATGTTTATCACCTGATGGCGGTTTATTTACTTTTGCCATAGTACAGAGATTGTTCCGAAATTATACCAGTATAATAGCTTCGATTACTTCATAGGGTTCTTGGAGACTATTTCACTCTGAGGAGGCTTAATAAAGCCGAAACCGTCGGTCAGTGGATGTTTCCTCCCTTATGAAGTAATAAGCTAATGTTTTGTTAATGGCTATATAACTACCAGCCCGATTTGTATTCGCCAATAGCCTCTATTATTTTCATAGAGTTTGTTTACAGATACATCTTATTTTATATATTGTTCTATACAATTTCTTATTGTGGACTGCAAATAACCTGTCTTTTATTATTTGATTTGCCTTGGGGCATGAACCCGGGTGTCGCCGCGAGAAGGTTTGTTACGTTTGTAAATAAATTTTGCTGTAACATTCCGCAAATCTCAAATGGCCACACGTACTTGTATAGTGATCTATAGGATTTACTATGTACTTTCGATTCAATTTTTGTACTTCCACGCTTAGTAGTGTTGATGTTTATCACCTGATGGCGGTTTATTTACTTTTGCCATAGTACAGAGATTGTTCCGAAATTATACCAGTATAATAGCTTCGATTACTTCATAGGGTTCTTGGAGACTATTTCACTCTGAGGAGGCTTAATAAAGCCGAAACCGTCGGTCAGTGGATGTTTCCTCCCTTATGAAGTAATAAGCTAATGTTTTGTTAATGGCTATATAACTACCAGCCCGATTTGTATTCGTCAATAGCCTCTATTATTTTCGTAGAGTTTGTTTACAGATACATCTTATTTTATATATTGTTCTATACAATTTCTTATTGTGGACTGCAAATAACCTATCTTTTATTATTTGATTTGCGTTGGGGCATGAACCCGGGTGTCGCCGCGAGAAGGTTTGTTACGTTTGCAAATAAATTTTGCTGTAACATTCCGCAAATCTCAAATGGCCACACGTACTTGTATAGCCATCTATAGGATTTACTATGTAGTTTCGATTCAATTTTTGTACTTCCACGCTTAGTAGTGTTGATGTTTATCACCTGATGGCGGTTTATTTACTTTTGCCATAGTACAGAGATTGTTTCAAAATTATACCAGTATAATAGCTTCGATTACTTCATAGGGTTCTTGGAGACTATTTCACTCTGAGGAGGCTTAATAAAGCCGAAACCGTCGGTCAGTGGATGTTTCCTCCCCTATGAAGTAATAAGCTAATGTTTTGTTAATGGCTATATAACTACCAGCCCGATTTGTATTCGTCAATAGACTCTATTACTTTCATAGAGTTTGTTTACAGATTTATCTTATTTTATATATTGTTCTATACAATTTCTTATTGTGGACTGCAAATAACCTGTCTTTTATTATTTGATTTGCCTTGGGGCATGAACCCGGGTGTCGCCGCGAGAAGGTTTGTTACGTTTGCAAATAAATTTTGCTGTAACATTCCGCAAATATCAAATGGCCACACGTACTTGTATAGTCATCTATAGGATTTACTATGTACTTTCGATTCAATTTTTGTACTTTCACGCTTAGTAGTGTTGATGTTTATCACCTGATGGCGGTTTATTTACTTTTGCCATAGTACAGAGATTGTTTCGAAATTATACCAGTATAATAGCTTCGATTACTTCATAGGGTTCTTGGAGACTATTTCAGGTAAACAACGGTTCCCTAAAATTTTAGACCCTTTACTTTTTTTTTTTTTTATTTTGAAACTTTTTTTTCTGGGACCGGCAGTTTTTAAAATTTATCAAAAGCTCGTTTTTATTTTCTTTTCGGTTTTTTTCTTTAAATCATTTGGTTGTTGGTAAACAACGGTTCCCAAAATTTTAGACCCTTTATTTTTTTTTTTTTTTATTTTGAAACTTTTTTTTCTGGGACCGGCAGTTTTTAAAATTTATCAAAAGCTGTTACTTTTTGTATTTGTACTTCACGCTTAGTAGTGTTGATGTTTATCACCTGATGGCGGTTTATTTACTTTTGCCATAGTACAGAGATCGTTCGAAATTATACCAGTAAATAGCTTCGATTACTTCATAGGGTTCTTGGAGACTATTTCACTCTGAGGAGGCTTAATAAAGCCGAAACCGTCGGTTAGTGGATGTTTCCTCCCTTATGAAGTAATAAGCTAATGTTTTGTTAATGGCTATATAACTACCAGCCCGATTTGTATTCGTCAATAGACTCTATTATTTTCATAGAGTTTGTTTACAGATACATCTTATTTTATATATTGTTCTATACAATTTCTTATTGTGGACTGCAAATAACCTGTCTTTTATTATTTGATTTGCCTTGGGGCATGAACCCGGGTGTCGCCGCGAGAAGGTTTGTTACGTTTGCAAATAAATTTTGCTGTAACATTCCGCAAATCTCAAATGGCCACACGTACTTGTATAGCCATCTATAGGATTTACTATGTAGTTTCGATTCAATTTTTGTACTTCCACGCTTAGTAGTGTTGATGTTTATCACCTGATGGCGGTTTATTTACTTTTGCCATAGTACAGAGATTGTTTCAAAATTATACCAGTATAATAGCTTCGATTACTTCATAGGGTTCTTGGAGACTATTTCACTCTGAGGAGGCTTAATAAAGCCGAAACCGTCGGTCAGTGGATGTTTCCTCCCCTATGAAGTAATAAGCTAATGTTTTGTTAATGTCTATATAACTACCAGCCCGATTTGTATTCGTCAATAGACTCTATTATTTTCATAGAGTTTGTTTACAGATTTATCTTATTTTATATATTGTTCTATACAATTTCTTATTGTGGACTGCAAATAACCTGTCTTTTATTATTTGATTTGCCTTGGGGCATGAACCCGGGTGTCGCCGCGAGAAGGTTTGTTACGTTTGCAAATAAATTTTGCTGTAACATTCCGCAAATCTCTAATGGCCACACGTACTTGTATAGCCATCTATAGGATTTACTATGTAGTTTCGATTCAATTTTTGTACTTCCACGCTTAGTAGTGTTGATGTTTATCACCTGATGGCGGTTTATTTACTTTTGCCATAGTACAGAGATTGTTTCGAAATTATACCAGTATAATAGCTTCGATTACTTCATAGGGTTCTTGGAGACTATTTCACTCTGAGGAGGCTTAATAAAGCCGAAACCGAAAATAGTTATTGGATAACTGTAGTTGATTGTTAATCAAAATGTATTAATTGTTTTATAATATTCTCCAATAGTAAGTTATTTTTAGCTATGTAAATTAAAAACATTCATAAAATTTGAAGAAAATCAAAAATATCTCAGAAAGTAATGGATTTAGGTATAGGGAATGCTTAACAAAAATGAAAGGACGCTTAATGAACTATCTATTGTAGTAATAAAATTGGTAGGGTGCCATTTAAAAATAATTTTAAAAATTGCATTTTGCGAAACCTGACACACCCTGTATACTGGGAAGAAATTTCAAAAAAGTGATATTTACAAATATACTATGGTATATGGTAAAATTTTCTGCATCTTGAAAATTAACATAAGTTGTGTATTAGTGCAGTGGCAATGTATCCAATTGGGGTCATTTTTTTAAAAACAGTTGAATATCTCAAAAACTAAAAGGAATAGACAGATACAATTTTATATCAAATTAAAGCTCTTTTTATGGGATTTTCAAAAATGTAATAATATATAGGGTGTTCCATTTAAAAAAATATAGGTTTAATATGCCCTGGAATTATGAAACACCCTGTATGCTTCCAAATATTTTTAAAATGTGCACTTTGGGCATGCCTAATATGCCTCCAAATATGGTTTACGTAGCTTTTATAATAACGGAGTTATCGACCGTTGCCACACTAAAAACTCACCCTGTATATATAGCAATTAATAAGATTAAATAATAACTTAGACTTTTTAAGTAAAGCCCAAATGATCATTTTAAATCGAGCTAGTAATTGAAAGAAGGAAAATATAAGGTCTTGGACAGGATTTGAACCTGCATCTCAGTTTTGCCGGAACTGTGCGTTTACCAATTACGCTACCGAGACCGATGGCTATAATTGGGAAATTTACAAATCCAAATCGTGTACAGTACCATATATAAACCTAACTTTCAATTATGTTTAGCATTTTTATCAATGCATTTGCTCATCATTAATTGCATGGCAGGGATGTAATTTGTAAGTTGATAAGTACTAATAGTTATTCAGCCAATAGTAGAATTAAAATAACTGTTAACTATGTAGGAAGAACTCTTTAAAGTAATTGAAGTGTCAAGAAATAAACATCATACAGTTAAAAAGATATTCACCACGCAATCTCACAAACTGTGTATAAGGCAATGGTCGGATTTAAGAATATTAAGACTTTTTTAGGTATTTAAGCAATAAGTGCGTTTCAGATGCTGATCAAAGGTATTTTACAAAATGCACGTGGTATGTTCCTAATGTTGAGCGGCTATATTTTTTCACATGAGCGTGATTCGTTCCAAATGCTACAGGACTTTATTGTTGCACTACCTGTGGCACATTCCAAATGCTGAACGAACATATTCCACACATGCACGTTGTACGTTCTGAATTATGTTTGTGTGTTTTTGCCCAAAATCGGGAAACACTTATGCAGTTCCACGGCGTTTAAAATAACAAACAAGCATTGAGTTTTGATGTGTTTTTCTGTTGTTTTACTTACACGTTAACGCGAAGTTAAATTTATTTCTTGTCTGCAGACCAATTGAACGGCAGAAGCACGTATTAGGAAAATATTCTATTTTTACAGTATCCTGAGCTTTCTAATAACATTGAATAACAGATCTTATATAATTAATTAATATGAGTACTGAAATCGAATTTTAATAGAGCTCATTAAAAGTTTTATATAATTAGTAAAATTGCCATATGTGCAATTAATATCATTTGCAAATACAAGATTATCGTATTCAAGTGCAATTATCTTATAAATATTAAACTGAGTAACTAAAGATAACTAAGAAATACTATCGAATATAATCTGCAAAAAAGCAACCTTTTAAAAAATTCTGTCAGTCAGCAATAGATGAAGCGTTTTTCTACAGATGTGGTGTCTTTTGTGTAAGGCGAAACCTCTCAAATGTCTATTGAATTTTGTATACGAAGAGAGAACAATACACTTTGTACAAATAGGTAGACCAAACCCCTAAGTGTAAACTCGTTTTACAAAAGGACTGCAAATCCGTGAGGGGTAAGTTGTTTCTCATTTAAGATTATCTTGTCAAATACATTCGTCTGTCGGTCAAATTGAACCCTTAACAAAATCGTGGTTATTTTTCAGCGTTACATATTTGAACGACTATGGTGTTTACATAAAGTAATCATCACACACAGTTGGGAAAAGGAAAGAAGACGATGGCGTGAGCATTTGTATTCGTCTGAATTAATATAAAATTTCTGAAGTCAAATGGCCATCAGCTTACTTTTATTGAGAAGTATATAAGATAAAACAACACTCCCAATTCAACTTTATTACGATTATTGTAAAATTTGGTGCTCGTACTATTATTTAATTTGACACTCATAGAATTATAATAATCGTAACGTATAACATACCAATAACCAGTAGCGTAACTATGATTTTTGGGTCTCGGCAAAAATTTTTAATGTGGGCCTTCTTTAAGATTTATTATTTGCCTATATTTTACGCATTTTCTAATTATAGTACCCATAGAAAAGCAAACAGCATGCCATTAAATGCATCGTATATTAATCAAGTGCTTTATTTTACAAGCAAATGACAAATTCAAAACTTACAAATTAGTTGTCATCAATATTACATATTTATACAGAGCAGAAAATTATTTACACCTTAAAATTTATTACAGTAAAAAACCTGAAATGGCAGACACTCAAAATCAAATTTAGTTTTTCTTGCCTTTTTTGCTGCAAATTTATTTATTGTATCATTCATAGTCATATTTTTGCCAGTGTCGTGTTTTATTGCCAAGAGAGATGAATCTTCTAATCTGAATTATGAAGTGCGGTTCCTAAGATAATTTTTAATAAATTTTAATTTTGAAAAAAATCCCTCCGCACTTGCAGTGCTAACGAGTAAAGTTAGATGCGACATTGAGACTGTGATTTAGGTTTGGAAAACTTCTAGTACCTGTACCTTGGAAAGTACTATACATTCTAAAAAGTATAAAATACCCCTAACATTTTGTAAATCATCACAAATGAGTCCATTATTTCTGAGTGTAGCAAGCTCTAAACCTATAGCATCATTTAAATCTTTGTAATAATATTTTTGCAAATGTTTCACCTTAGATAAAATATCACCTGCAGTTAAATTTGGAAAAACATTAGGTTCTGAAAATTTTTCGGTTTAATATTCCATTGTCCTGCAACTTTATCTGCTACCTTCTTAATGTTAGAATAGTTATTTTTTGTTTCCTTGAAAAATGTTAAGGTTTTTGAATTAAAAGAGTTATCTGATTAATATTCGCTTTTTCACTATGTGCAGTTTTTGAAAGATCGCTGAGCTCTTCTAGAATTTGACTTAAAAAAAACACTTAAAAAAATATAATCAAAATTTTCCATGCTAGTTAATATTTGTTTTGTGTAATTTTGTTCATCTGTTTTTGATTGTCAGAATAATTTTATTAAGAGACATTACTATATCTTTATACCGAAATCTTATGGCAGTTAAATATTTAATCTGTCGTCCCAGCATACGGGATTTTACCTTTTTAATGGTACCATACTTTCTATAAAAACAGAAATCCAATCCCATCTTATTACACTATTAGCCAAATATGTATATATGTTTTCTAAAAGTTGAAAAAATATTCCATTGTTTTATACCTTTAATGGCATCATTTATGACTAGATTTAAGTTATGGGCGCTACAGTGCATATATAGAGCTGCAAGTTCTATGCTTAATATTAATTTTTGCACACCAGAATAAATGGCGCTCATAACGTTAGCCTTATCGTAACCCTGCCCACTATATTTATTTATACCCAATTGCATGTTGGATAAATTGCTTAATATAATTTTACATAATCCTTCTGTAGATTGGGACTCTACTTTTGTAAATCCCACAAACGTTTAACAAATATCTATTTTAGCTACCTCTTCCTCGCTATCTTTTTTAAAACCAATTTTACTTAATTGATCAGTCTTAGTTATGTCCTGTGTGGTGTCTATTATGATTGAGAAAAAAGGGGCGGATCTAATTTTATCTATTAAAGTATTTTTCAAGCACATGTTTAAAATATTATTAATATCGTTTTGAATTTTTGGAAAAAGATATTTAATTGATTCTTTTAGTCGTTCAAGCACTTTTCGTATTATAGGATCGTAGTTACTAATTAAATGAATTTAACTTAAAAAATTACCGTTGTAACCGTTCTTTAAATCAGAACAACTTTCTTTGTGTTTTCGAAATTACAACATACGCTGAAAGAGTGTTAAAGTAATGTTAAAAGGTCTGTCGAAAGCTTTTTCCTAAAACTCAGTTTCTTGTTTTAATAGTGGGGTATGTCTTTGTAATCTATGGTATAATGTTTTTCCCACATATTATAAATAAAATAACAAGTTATATGGGATTGCGCAAGCAAATGCTATTTAATTTATTTCGACAAGCCATAACAATCATTAATTCCAGTCGTCCAATTTAACCTTACTGAAACAAACAGCTAACATGTTTGACAATAAACAAAATTTTTTAATTTAGAATAACACAACAATCAGCCATTTGAATCTGTATGGCAAGTTTAAGACATTGCTTTTATTTTCACTTACACTTATTAAGCTATAGTATTGAACAGAAAAACCCCTATTTTTATTATCTTTAGGAAATACACCACTTGGTCTACACAATCCGTCATTAATTATTTCTTTTCATAAATTGTCATGTTGTAAAACATTAATTTTTAAAATATGCGCAAAATCGGTAGTATATTCTTTCGTCAGATCCAAAGATATTCACCAAGCAAAAAAGCACTACTCACATTTATCTCCGTATTTGTAGTGGTGTCCAGTTCCAAATTTCTATCGCGATGGTCACTATGTGATATACTTGCCCTCTAGATGAGATGTTTTGAAATTATTGGTGACTGCTGTGCGTCTGAAGTAGAACTAGTAGATGCTACGGAGAAAAGCCAATTTTTTTCATGCGCTGTTTTTTTAGAATCTTGCTCTTTAATTCTTCCAGTTTTCTTTTCATTTTTTGCAGCACCGCTTGTGGAGCTCATTGTAATGGACAATCCTTTTTCCTGTAATTTTTAATGAAGTTAGTTAAAATATAATTAAATAAGTAATTATTATTTAATAGCTTTTAAAATAAGAAAACACATATACATACACCCCTTTAATTGAAAAAAATAAGTAAATTTAAATTAAACTTTTAAAGATTTATTTTTTATGTGCTGCGCTACGGGAATTAAACTATGATACAATCAATAGTAGTTTCATAAAAAATAATTTTATATATGTTGTTGTGGATTCAAAGGAGTAAATCAGTGTAAAACAATAAAATGTCAACAAACCTGTATATAGGAAAGAGCATAATTTAAATTAATTTAATTCATTTAGGGAAAACCGACGAATATTAGAGTATCTTTATATTTAATAATTGAAATGTTAGGATCACAGGAAGGAAGAGAGCTTCAAAGCAAATAGAAGTTCAAGGATACGCATAATTAACCATAAGTTATTTTAATTAAAAACATATAAGCAAAAGGAAGCGTGCTTGCGTAAGAAAATCAATAATCCCAAGGCAATTGTATTCGTTGTAAAAGCCAACGTCAGTTTGATCAGATACGGAGAAGTAGAGAATCTAGCCATTGTTATGTTCCAAACGGTCGATAATTAACAGAAACACCTGCTTCTTAAAGGTTACGTTTAAAGAAGTCGAGCGTATGTTAAGATAGGATTTCATAGAAATTATTTTCAACCGTCAGTTTGGTATAAACAACTATGGTAACAAACATCTTAAGGAGCGAGGGAAATAGACAATCGGTTATATACAACAGATAGAGACAGATATAAAGCAAGCAAGGAATTGAAATGCACGTACCATATACACGTGGAGTTGAGATAAGATGTCAACAATATCGATTTTCTGTAACTCAAGTGGGGTTTTGAACGAGACAGCAAACATGTATAAAACAAAGATAAATAGAGCTTAGGCGGAGTTTGTGACGACCGAGAATGTTGTCATTGGTTGAAAGCAGACAGTTTTCTAAACGTACGCACACGCGAAGGTTGAAAGCGAATTCGGAGTATACAGCACGTAGGACGAAACAAATTTTACGAATTTAGAGACGGTTATATTCGAAATTTTTGAAATTCGTTTTTAAAATAAGGTTTTCGAAGAAAGCGCGTTTACGAGGGGGGCTTTAAAAAAGATATAAATACCCGAGCTAGATTATTAAGGCTCTCTTCTCTTAGCTTTTCTTTTACTTTGATAAAGTACTGAATGCCGATTCAGACCACCATAACAGTAAAGCTTTCTGTGAGTATTTTATGTATGTGATTATGTTACCGTAAATATAGAGGTTGCAAGTATAAAACAGTAGTAGCGGACCTCTAATTATTGAGGTGAAGTACGAGTAGTGCGTATTAAATTAATAAAAGTTCTGCTACTACAACACAAAAATCATTAAATGGAAGCATGTTATATTGGTGTAAGCACCACAAGTAATCGAGTTTGTATGCATGATATATGGAATCGTATTGTGAGACCAGGCGCATAGCTTGCAGAGGTAGTAGGTGATAGAGGGCTGTGGATCCGCTGAGCAGCACAGTAACTCGAAACAACGCAGAGGGGTGTTCTGGCACTCATCTCCAACAGAAAGGAAGCCTGAAGAATTCTCCAGATAATTTATTTGAAATTTTTGTTGTTTTATAAACATTTGTGAAATTTTGTGCTGTGTGGTTGACTTTATTTGGTAGCATATTTATGATTGTAAAAACTTATTATAAAAGATACATGTACTGGACAATTTATTGAGGTTGAATATTGAAAAAGATTGTATTTAGAACATCCAAAATTTTATTCACGATAAAAATTGAATTGTAAAGGATAAATGGGTCTGTAAATTTTGTTTTAATTTATGCAAGGTTTAAAAGGCATATACAATCTAAACTGGGTTATAATGAGCTCACCATACTCCAGTGTGAAGTCAATTTAGGGTAACATATGGGGCCCATCTACTCATATCTCATTGAATTTGTTTAAAAATCATTAGAAAAATCAAGGACTTTAAAACATACCATAATTTGAGTTTTATAATTATTGTATCAAACTGTTTTAACACATGTGAATATACTTTAACCGTTAATAGGTGTAAATAAAAGGGATGTATGGTTGTGGTATTATTTGGTAGTTTTATTGAATGGGGTGCGAGTGTGAAAGAGATATGTCTGTAAATTTAGGTATTCGAGAAGAGGCACAGTTGAGCTAACCAGGAAAGCTGAAGAAATTCGAAGACGATCTCATTAAGGGTAAGAAATTTTTAAAATTTTTTTTTTTTTCGAAAACTTTTATGTTGACCCAAGTGGGGCACGAATTTTAATTGAGAATTTAGAGATTGTCCCGACTTCCATGGGTAAATCAGTGTGAAACAATAAAATTTCAACAACCCTGTATATAGAAAAGAGCATCTTATTTACGCGAAAATTTAATTTAATTCATTTAGGGAAAACGGACGAATATTAGAGTATTTTTATATTTAATAATTGAAATGTTAGGATCACAGGAAGGAAGAGAGCTTCAAAGCAAATAGAAGTTCTAGGATACGCATAATTAACCATAAGTTATTTTAATTAAAAACATATAAGCAGAAGGAAGCGTAAGAAAATCAATAATCCCAAGGCAATTGTTTTCGTTGTAAAAGCCAACGTCAGTTTTATCAGATACGGAGAAGTAGAGAGTCTAGCATTTGTTATATTCCAAACGGTCGATAATTAACAGAAACCCTGCTTTTTAAAGGTTACGATCAAAGAAGTCGAACTTATGTTAAGATAGGATTTCATAGAAATTATTTTTAACCGTCAGCTTGGTATAAACAACTAGGGCAACAAACATCTTAAGGAGCGAGGTAAATGGACAATCGGTTATATACAACAGATAGAGACAGATATAAAGCAAGCAAGGAATTGAAATGGATGTACCATATACAGGTGGAGTTGAGATAAGATGTCAACAATATGAATTTTCTGTAACTCAAGTGGGGTTTTGAACGAGACAGCAAACATGTATAAAACAAAGATAAATAGAGCTTAGGCGGAATTTGTGACGACAGAGAATGTTGTCATTGGTTGAAAGCAGACAGTTTTCCAAACGTACGCGCACGCGAAGTTTAAAAGCGAATTCGGGGTATACAGCACGTAGGACGGAACAAATTTTACGAATTTAGAGACGGTTATATTCGAAATTATTGGAATTCGTTTTGAAAATAAGCTTTTAGAAGGAAGCGCGTCCACGAGGGGGTTTTAAAAAAGATATAAATACCTGAGCTAGATTATTAAGGCTCTCTTCTCTTTACTTTTCCTTTACTTCCATAAAGTACTGAATGCCGATTCAGACCACCATAACAGTAAAGCTTTCTGTGAGTATTTCATGTATGTGATTATGTTACCGTAAATATAGTGGTTGCAAGTATAAAACAGTAGTAGCGGACCTCTAAGGTGAAGTACGAGTAGTGCGTATTAAATTAATTAAGGTCCGGCTACTACAACACAAAAATCATTAAATGGAAGAATGTTATATGGGGGTAAGCACCACAAGTAATCGAGTTTGTATGCATGAAATATAAAATCGTATTCTGAGACGAAGCGCATAGCTTGCAGAGGTAGCAGATGGTAGAGGCCTGTGGATCCGCTGAGCCGCACAGTAAATCGAAACAACGCAGAGGGGTGTTCTGGCACTCATCTCCGACGGGAAGAAAGCCTGAAGAAAATTTCCAGGTAATTTATTTGAAATTTCTGTTGTTTTATAAACATTCGTGAAATTTTGTGCTGTGTGGTTGACTTTTTTTGGTGGCATATTTATGGTTGTAGAAACTTATTATAAAAGATACATGTACTGGGCAATTTATTGAGGTTGAATATTGAAAAAGGGTGTATTTAGAACATCCAAAATTTTATTCAGGATAAAAATTGAATTGTAAAGGGTAAACGGGTCTGTAAATTTTGTTTTAATTTATGCAAGGCTTAAAAGGCATATACAAACTAAACTGGGTTATAATGAACTGACCATACTCCAGTGTGAAGTCAATTTAGGGTAACATGTGGGGCCCATCTACTCATATCTCATTGAATTTGTTTAAAAATCATTAGAAAAATCAAAGACTTTAAAAACACACCATAATTTGAGTTTTATAATTATTGCATCAAACTGTTTTGACACATGTGAATATACTTTATTTGTTAATAGGTGTAAATAAAAGGGTTGTATGGTTGTGGTATTATTTGGTAGTTTTATTGAATGGTGTGCGAGTGTAAAAGAGATATGTCTGTAAATTTAGGTATTCAAGAAGAGGCACAGCTGAGCTAGCCAGGAAAGCTGAAGGAATTTACAGGCGATCTTATTAAGAGGGGTAAGAAATTTTTTAAATTTTTATTTTTTTTTCGAAAACTTTTATGTTGATCCAGGTGGGGCACAAATTTTAATAGAGAATTTAGCGAATGTCCCGACTTCCACGGCAATTTTATGACGCCCAATTGGTGGGGTTCGTATGATTTAGGTGAAGGATCATTATAAAAGCTTCGTTAAACCTTCGTTTCCGAGTCCACGGCTATATATATATATATATATATATATATATATATATATATAATATAAGAAATTAAATTTTTTCTTGGGTATTAAGGTCTAATTAACTACGTAAGTATTCAATAGGATGATTTATTTTTTATTACACTCCAAACGTTTCGGCTGAACATATTAGCCTTTTTCAATGGATATTCATGTCTGTAAGTAGAATTACATAACTAACCAAACTTTTTTATATATAATCATATTTTTGTTTGATGCAAATAGTTTCTAACCTCAAATATAAGATTTCCAATAATTAAGTTGCCTACACAATCATTTGGTTTCAATAATGCCAATTCATATCTTGCTAGGATTATACAAAACAGTTTAAAATTTTTATTTATGTACACTATTTGGTTTATATACATTAAATGATTCTTATATATATTTATAGTACAGCTATATGGCTGTTTGTCAAGTGCTAAAAAATTGTTTTTTGTATTTATTTTTGAATTTTAATACTGGATAATATTTAAATTTGTACACATATAATTTCTAAACTATAAATTACTCTGTGTTAGTTAAGGTGTTGTATGATAACAAATGAGTTGAAATATTTAATATCAGCATGTTTTAGTTTGTCCTTATCAATTGCACATTGAGTTAACATTATTTATAGGTATACTTTTATGTATGTTTATTTGTCATATAGGATATATTAATTTGAACCTTATTTTAGTTTTTTTTTGTGGTTTTTTTTTTTTTTTTTGGTTGGTTTTTTCCCCTTATTTTATGATATTGTGATATATTTTACTTAGATTTTGTACATCTGAGCGGTCATTAACAGCAGTGGGATGTTTTAATATATATATCATTTCTAGGTACTCTCTTTTCTTTTATTGTGTTCAATTTTAGAATTTTGTTTCGTTGTAATTAAATTTGTGTTTTCCTGGACTTCGTGTTTAGTTAAAGCTGTTTTATTTGTTTTATCATATTTGTGTCCGTTTAATCTGCTTTCAAGGTATTGTATGCTTTGACCGATATAAACATGTTTGCAATTTAATTGGCATGGTATCTTATATATAGTATGAGTTTTTTATTTTGAGGTGTTTCATCTTTTAGCTTACTGTAGCACATTACTGTTGCACATATTAAATGTATTTAATAATTTTAACAAAAAAATAAAGTTCACAATTGAAAGGGAAAAAGACGAAAAACTAAACTTTCTGGATATGACCTTACATCGTACACATAATAAAATTAGGACTTGTTGGCATACTAAAAAAACTTGGTCGAGTAGATACTTAAACTATAACTCCCAACATCCGTTAACGCAAAAGAAATCTGTTATAATAGGCTTGGCTGATAGGGCTATAAAATTGTCAGATCCGGAATACAGGCATGAAGCTATAACAAAAGCTAAGAACATCCTAGTTGCAAATAATTATCCACAAAATCTCATAAACAATATTTTCAAAAACCGTATCATAAACTATTATAATCGCAGCCAAATAAAAAATTCAAAAATAAACAATCCTAACATAAAATACATAACCATGCCATATATACCAAACCTATCCGAAAATTTTCAAAAATTACTAAACAAACACAATCTTAAAATAGCCTATAAAGGAATCAATCTAATAAATAAATGCTACAGTAAGCTAAAAGATGAAACACCTCAAAATAAAAAACTCATACTATATATAAGATACCATGCCAATTAAATTGCAAACATGTTTATATCGGTCAAAGCATACAATACCTTGAAAGCAGATTAAACGGACACAAATATGATAAAACAAATAAAACAGCTTTAACTAAACACGAAGTCCAGGAAAACACAAATTTAATTACAACGAAACAAAAATTCTAAAATTGAACACAATAAAAGAAAAGAGAGTACCTAGAAATGATATATATATTAAAACATCCCACTGCTGTTAATGACCGCTCAGATGTACAAAATCTAAGTAAAATATATCACAATATCATAAAATAAGGGGAAAAAACCAACCAAAAAAAAAAAAAAACACAAAAAAAAACTAAAATAAGGTTCAAATTAATATATCCTATATGACAAATAAACATACATAAAAGTATACCTATAAATAATGTTAACTCAATGTGCAATTGATAAGGACAAACTAAAACATGCTGATATTAAATATTTCAACTCATTTGTTATCATACAACACCTTAACTAACACAGAGTAATTTATAGTTTAGAAATTATATGTGTACAAATTTAAATATTATCCAGTATTAAAATTCAAAATAAATACAAAAACAATTTTTAGCACTTGACAAACAGCCATATAGCTGTACTATAAATATATATAAGAATCATTTAATGTATATAAACCAAATAGTGTACATAAATAAAAATTTTTAAACTGTTTTGTATAATCCTAGCAAGATATGAATTGGCATTATTGAAACCAAATGATTGTGTAGGCAACTTAATTATTGGAAATCTTATATTTGAGGTAAGAAACTGTTTGCATCAAACAAAAATATGATTATATATAAAAAAGTTTGGTTAGTTATGTAATTCTACTTACAGACATGAATATCCATTGAAAAAGGCTAATATGTTCAGCCGAAACGTTTGGGGTGTAATAAAAATAAATCATCCTATTGAATACTTACGTAGTTAATTAGACCTTAATACCCAAGAAAAATTTAATTTCTTATATTATCATAATGAAAGGTCAAGAATATCATCATTTATATATATATATATATATATATATATATATATATATATATATATATATATATATATATATATATATAAGTAGTTTTTACACAAGGTAAGTTGATAAATACTAACGTATTGCAATTAATAAGATAAAATAATAACCTAGACTTTTTAAGTAAAGCCCAAATGAACATTTCAAATCGAGCTAGTAATTGAAAGAAGGAAAATATAAGGCCTTGGACAGGATTTGAACCTGCATCTCAGTTTTGCCGGAACTGTGCGTTCACCAATTACGCTACCGAGGCCGATGGCTATAATTGGGAAATTTACAAATCCAAATCGTGTACAGTACTATATATAAACCTAACTTTCAATTACGTTTAGCATTTTTGTCAATCATATCTGAAATTGTCAAGTTTTTGACTTATGTCAGATATAGATAGGAAACAACGCTCAAAATCACGGCTATAAGCCAAGTATTAATATATATATATATATATATATATATATATATATATATATTAGGTAGTTTTTTTCATACAAGGTAAGTTGATCAATACTAACGTATTACAATAAATAAGATGAAATAATAACTTAGACTTTTATGCAAAACCCAAACGATCATTTCAAATCGAGCTAGTAATTGAAAGAAGGAAATATAAGGTCTTGGACAGGATTTGAACCTGCATCTCAGTTTTGTCGGAACTGTGCGTTTACCAATTACGCCACCAAGACCGATGATATAATTAGGAAATTTACAAATCTAAATCGTGTACAGAGCTATATATAAACCTAACTTTCAATTACGTTTAGCATTTTTGCCAATCATATATGACATTTTCAAGTTTTTTACTTATGTCGGATATAGACAGGAAGCAACGCTCAAAATTACGGCTATAAGCCAAGTATTAATATATAAATATTTTAGGTAGTATTTTTTTACACTAGGCAAGTTGATCAATACTAACGTATTGCAATAAATAAGATGAAATAATAACTTAGACTTTTATGCAAAGCCCAAACCATCATTTCAAATCGAGCTAGCAATTGAAAGAAGGAAAATATAAGGTCTTGGACAGGATTTCAACCTGCATCTCAGTTTTGCCGGAACTATGCGTTTACCAATATATATATATATATATATATATATATATATATATATATTAGGTAGTTTTTTTCATACAAGGTAAGTTGATCAATACTAACGTATTACAATAAATAAGATGAAATAATAACTTAGACTTTTATGCAAAACCCAAACGATCATTTCAAATCGAGCTAGTAATTGAAAGAAGGAAATATAAGGTCTTGGACAGGATTTGAACCTGCATCTCAGTTTTGTCGGAACTGTGCGTTTACCAATTACGCCACCAAGACCGATGACTATAATTGGGAAATTTACAAATCTAAATCGTGTACAGAACTATACATAAACCTAACTTTCAATTACGTTTAACCTTTGTTGTCAATCATATTTGACATTGTCAAGTTTTTGACTTAAGTCAGATATAGACAGGAAGCAACTCTCAAAATTACGGCTATAAGCCAAGTATTAATATATAAATATTTTAGGTAGTTTTTTTTACACAAGGTAAGTTGATCAATACTAACGTATTGCAATAAATAAGATGAAATAATAACTTAGACTTTTATGCAAAGCCCAAACCATCATTTTAAATCGAGCTAGCAATTGAAAGAAGGAAAATATAAGGTCTTGGACAGGATTTCAACCTGCATCTCAGTTTTGCCGGAACTATGCGTTTACCAATATATATATATATATATATATATATATATATATATATATATATATATTGTAGTGGTTTTAAAAGGTTAAATTAGCTATAAACAAAGCAATTTGAAACACCCTGTATAGAGGAAACAACCAGAATTTACGTGTGAAATTTATTTCATTTAGTTCAGTTTAATGTAACAAGTATTAACAAAAATTTACAATTAATGAACAAAATTTAGTTAGGTTCGTAAAGAAAATAAATTTTAGAAGCCAATGCAATTTATTTATTAACTTAATGGAGTTTAATTACGTCTAATACGCATAAAAGCATGAAAAATCAATAAATCCAAGGCGAATAGCTTTCGTTGTAACAAACAAATATATCGGTTGGGTTGAAATACCATGAAAAGAAGCTCCTAGAAATGTTGTGTTAAAACGTCGGTTAATTAAACACCTGCATGTTTTCTAAATGTTAGGTTCCTCTTAATTTTATAGATAATAAGCAAGTTTCTAAGAACAATGGTTAAACGACAGTCAAGAAGCACGTATACAAGTCCACATGGAGTAAAGTTGAAAAGCAGACGGTAATATCGATTCTCTACCACTCAAACAAGGTTAGAAGGAAACATATAATATACATAAGAAAGGGACGGCGTTAAGATAGGCGGGATTTTGAAGACATCAATGGATATACTATTGGTCAATATCGTTAGTTGTACAACAGACAAACACGGGGATATTTGAAGTCGGGTTTATTGGAAAATATCGTAACGACGCGCTAAATTTCGAAGATTTCGAAAACGGTTGAACCAAAATTTTAAGAAGTATTATTTTACATCAAGGATTTTGCGTTAGGAGGGCATGGAGAGGTTACATTGGAATTATATAAATACTCTAAAAAATTTAGCATCGCTCTCTCTTTTAACTTCGTTTTCTTAGTACTTTCATCGCTTCAGACTACGAACGAGCTTGTAAGTATATAAAATTATTTTAAATTAAATAGTACAGTGTTGGCTTCATAACTTGAAACGTGAATAGTGGCGAGTCTAGATTTTAATTTGAGGTGCAGCATTTATCTTAAACAAGCTCGTGAAGTGACGTGAAGTAACGTAAATTTAAATTAAATTTAACTAAAGTACGCGATTATGAAAGAAGTGTAATTAATTTGGATTTGGAATTGGATGCACCGTGAAGGCAGCGCAAGCAGCACAACTTAAATGGGGTTCTTCTACAAATAGCTAGAAGCGGCCAGCAGAGCAGAGCGAAACTACTTTACCGCATCGTCAACGGAGTAGAGATCTTTAAAAAATTTCAGGTAACGCTTTAAAATTGTTGTTGTTATAAACTATGAAACTATGAAAATTGTGTGACGTGTGAGAGTGGATTTTGAAGGTATTGTGCATTATCTTGCGTATTAAAAATAATACGTATGACTAACTTTATTAGGGTATTTAAATAGAAATCTAAAGGTGTATATAAAGCTTATTAACGTTCCATCAAGAATTTAAAATTTTTATTGTGACGAGTACATGGGTTTGTTTTTTTTATTGTTGTAAGAGTATGCAAAGTACAAAAGCATACATTATTCATAATTAACTGGGTTATCATGAGCTCACCATACTCCAGAGTTTACAAATTTAAAATAAATTATAAATAAAGAACGAAAATAAGGTATTAATCAGGGGCCATTTACTCCGGGTATATTCAATGTGTTTGATATTTTAAATTAAAATCCAGGACAGTATAAAAATAAGATTTATTAAGGTGTAACTTAATCTCTGAAATGTTGATAATCTTGAATTTTATTTGTAAATAGTGTTAAATAAATACTGTATGATGGTTGTATTATTTTGTGGTTTTATTGAGAGTGTGCGTGAACGATACAGAGTATAATAGTGAATCTAGGTATATAAAAGGAGACCCAACTGAGCTAGCCTGGGAACTAAAGAAGAATTAAGGTGATGAAAAGAGGAATCTGGGTAAGAGATTAATTTTTTTATTAAATTTTTCTACTGTGTGCAATTTTCGACTTTGTAAAAATGAAAATAAATTAATTTTTGAATCTACTGAGATTCCAGACAAACCCACGGCAATTTATGACGGCCCAATTCGTGGGGCATGATTCATACGGGGTTACACGGCAATATATATATATATATATATATATATATATATATATATATATATATATATATATATATAATATATATAAGTAGTGGGTTTTAAGTCTGCTGCACTGAGAAAAGTGATTTGGTTGATACGACCAACTGTTGTTTTAAAGAGTAAAGCATTTGATCAAGTATTTTTTAGTCGTTCTAAACGAAACTATATTCACGGAACCGCTTGTAGATTGTTAAACTAACTACAAAAATTAGTTGATTTAAATTTGTTTGCTTGAACGCATAATAACAGTTGTTTAATAAAAGAAACCAAACGTCAATTTCATTGATCAATAGACGTATTTAATACAAACTAATATTGCCAACACATTTCACATTTTAGTCCAATACTACTTTAACGTTGAAAAATACCATTTTAGTTAAATGAATAGTGGAATAAGTGTCAAATGAACACGTTTTGTAACAAATTTAACATTCAAGCAAATGCACTATAGCTTGTTGATTTAAATAAACTACGATAGCGACATCAAACGTCGCGGTTATTTGTTAAACCCAACCGTTTTTAGTAAGTGTCCTATGCTGCGTATTAGATGTACGGCGCGCGCACATTATATCTTTAATATACTGCTACCCTTCGACTGCCACACGTCAACATGACGCCAAGCGTTACTTCACATTGTTTATTGTGTCAGTTTCAATAAAAGTATTTCAACCAAGTCTAAAAATACATAGAAGATAAATTTAGTATGCTGTGCTATGTTCAAACAAAATCTTTTCGTCTAAAAACACTTAAGTACCTTCTTATAAATTGGTCTCATTGCCCATGACTAAATGCCGTTGTTTTTAGCATTCAACTATATAAGCGAGCGTCTAACTTCAAGGACCCATTGCAACCTCAAGGAATAAACAAACTTTTCAATAATCAGTATCAGTTTTATAAAATTCAAGTGGAAGCTAAACTAAAAATTATGCACGATGTACTAGAGTTAATGTAACATTCAAGGTGATTTGATTCAATATCCAACTTGATAATGTGACTGAATGAAGTTGTTTTAAATCAATTCTTTTTAAAATCTGTTAGGGATGAACAAACTCATTTGTTGATCGCCAAGTTGAATTAAAAAATTAAAATAATTTTATTAAGTCGGAATCAATCAAGCTGGATATTGAATCAAACCACTTTGGACGTTTAAACTAATTCTATTTCTAAACAATGTAGAACGCAACGAAATGATTTATTTGACAGCTAAATGTTTCAATTGATCACAATAAAAGTTCGATTAAACCAAAAATGTTATTACTTCAACCCTTATTAGCCACTTAGTTTAATAATTATTAACTGTGCTCAACATATGGATTAGTTAAATCAATGTATACTGAATTTAAACCAATGACGCTTTTTGGTTAGTGAAAAAATTTGAATAGTTTGTTTTAATGCTGCAATCCCTTTCAACTACTAAACTCGCGGTGTGATAAAATTAATGTGTATTTGCTGCAATGATTTTTATTTGTAAGTGGGATATTCAACGTGTTGATTTAATATAGCAGTGTATTTGATAAAAGTATTAAATAATTCAATTCAAATCCACAAGCAACTGAAGAAACATTAATGTCACATTAAAGGCTATTTGAGTAAACATCATAATTATTGTGGTACAAATTTAGGTTTGTTTGCTTCAAAATCACTTTTGCAACATTTTATTTTGTTCTATTTAATGCATGTAGATTATTGTTTATATACAAACCAAAATTCTAATTGAATCAACTAACTTTCAATTGAAGAAACAAAATCCTTTTCTCAGTGTGGATAATCAATAAGACTCTATTTTACTACCTAAATTTTCGAATATATTTATATTCTTCTTCAGAGGTACTATAAAATATACAAACTCATTAACAATAAATAAATACATTCAAGATATACTCACTAAATTGATGTTTAAAATATATGAAATGGCATCAAATAAATAAATAAAATAATGTAAAAGGTTGTTGAAACATATAATAAAACGATTTTGTATGGGTTTGGATGCTGTTTTTGAAGTATATATATATATATATATATATATATATATATATATATAAATATTATAAGTAGTTTTTTACACAAGGTAAGTTGATAAATACTTACGTATTGAAATTAATAAGATGAAATAATAACTTAGACTTTTTAAGTATATATATATATATATATATATATATATATATATATATATATATATATACCTATACAAAATCGTTTTATTATTTGTTTCAACAACTTTTTACATTATTTTATTGATATATTTGTTGCCATTTTATACATTTTATAGTACTTCTGAAGAAGAATATAAATATATTCTAAAATTAGGTAATAAAAAGAGTTTTATTGATTATCCAGCAGACCTAAAACCCACTACTTATATTATATAATAAAATAAGGTTATAAAATAATTACCTGTTGTGTATATATATACATATATATATATATATATATATATATATATATATATATATATTACTGTGAAGGCTAGGCTCCAACCACTCGAGTTTCTCCGTTGGGAGCCATAATTGTGGCGGATATCTCGGGAACTAAGTCGATTACTTCGTGCTTCACGTTGGGCGCGATAAAATTACTGTGAGCTCTCCTTTCGAGACCCGCAACTTGGGCTGCTAGAAAATTACTGTAAAGTTGTCCTATTTCCAAACCCCAATGTTGAACGTTATAAAAGTATAGTAAAGTCTTAATCTGTAAAAAATCGAGCCCCACATTGGGAAGTCATAAAATTACTGTAAGTTCTCCTTTCGAGCCCCACAACTTGGGTTGCTAGAAAATTGCCTCTACTAGTGCCCCAATGCTTGGGTCAGTATTAATTAATTACTATAGAGTTACCTGTATAAAACTCCATTAATTAACATCTAAATAAATTTTGAGTCCAAGCTTTGGATTATGAGATGTTCTAGTTGAGTACCCTCTAAAGATGCTCTCAATAATGACACCCCACGGCTAGATCTGCGCACTGCTTCTTTAGGGATACTCTCCACGGCTGCTCATCTGCTCTACTATCCATAACTACCTTTCTAATTAAAAAAAAAATTCGACCAACAAAACATACAAGACTTTTATTCGGACAGATGAATATTCAACTCACACAATCTCAATATTTACAAATTTTATCCATTTTAAATATTCCTACTCGATATTAAAAATCATCAACATAATACACAACGCTTTCCTATTTGTCTACATTCATATTCTCATAAAGTAGATGGGCCTATCCCGGAACCTTAATTTATTCTCCCCTGGTTTATTGTGAGCTCAGTATAAACCCTTTTATATTTGCGTGCAATATTTTAGCACTGAAAATTTTTACAAAAGACTCGTTTACCTCTTACATCTGTGAAATATTCATAATTATTATATACATGTGTTTACACTCTCGGATTTTAAATATGTTCTTTACAAAGGTAAATAAATTAATTTTCGGTTCATTAATTCATCACCAAATAAAACTCATAATCACTAATAGTTTAAACAAATAAGCACAAGCACAACAGTTTAAAAAAAATTCATTACCTGGAGAGTATTCTTCATCCAGTTCACCACCTTTAAAGATGCTTTTCCCTATCGATTGCACGTACCAGGATTACTCCACATTGCTGCTTTCCATTGAGAACAGGAATTAAATCTTGAACCCACTGGGCATCCAAATGACCATACTCAAAAATCCCTCAGGACTGCCGCTACAGATCTGTATATAATCTCTTCTTACACGCAATGTGCAACTATCACCCTCATTCAATTTGCAAATTATTTTCTACTTTCAGGTCATCCTGTTTCAATTAATAAAATGATTTTATACGGAACACTACGCTTATAAAAATTGCACCAACTTGTGCATTTAAAACACTTGTAAAATTAATTTCGGACTTCACTAATCGCGTAGTTTGAAGCTGGGATGAGTTTCTTTAGCAGAATCAAAAACTAAAAAAGCCACTGCCGCCTCTTAACACGTTTATATAAGCACAACCCCTCTAAAGTCGGACGTATCCTACCCAAACATTCTTCGAAAACTTTTTAATGACCACTCAATTCCAGAAATAAACGTTCACGAAAATACAACCGTCTTAGAAAATTTGGAAATTTTGAGCGCAAACACTGCTTTATCACGAAAAACTCCTCAAACTTGCCAACCGTTTTAATTTTCATTGAATCCACACTCTCCTGTTACCGCCAAACAACTACTATCACGCCGCCCATATGCGCGTACATACTATTATTGCACTTCTGCTCTTATAATAACATCTTCTAGCCTTGTTTTCATACCCTACCTAAATTGTCTACGTTATTTTTACATTTCTGGTATCTTTGTCTACCCCATGTTTTCTATCTTTATTATAGTCCCTCTGTTATTACATTGTTCAAAGTTGTTTCTCACTTTCTTTATATGTGCCTTGAAAAATCGATATTTTCTGCAAACATGTTGCACCTCCGTCCTGCTTATTGGCTTTTAAAATATACTCGACTTACAGACGTTTAAAAGTCATTACCATTTAACCATATGATATCTTTCATCTGCTTTTGTTACATGCTAAATATCGTCTCTCCCCTGATTTTATCGATCTGTTTTCAACAAGTAGACGACCGTTGCTTTTAGCCTCGTGTTTCCAGTTAACAAATTTTACCTAGAATTATATTCCTAACGTATAGAAGCTTTATAGGAGTTGTTTATCTGTAGCACGGCTGTTCCTTGAAATTCTTGACCCCTGTAGCTTGTATTCGAATACTAAACCTGTAAAGTTTCACGAATGTTTTAGCTTATGCTACGTTTAAGAAATGTACCTTGCTTATATTATTGATTTTTACACTACATCTAATCTGAAAAGCTTTTATAATAATAATGTACACGGCTTCTGACCTTGGCATCGATCTTATTCATGATTAATTATTTTCCTTGTTCTAAGTTAACGTATAAAATTTAAATCTACATTATCTTATATAATTTTATCCCTATCTAATTATATTGAAGCGTTTTAAATTATATATCGATTTCTATGTACAGGTTACTTACAAATAAATAAATGTTTGGCTTATTTACACCTATCTAAGCTTACCAATCCACAGTATATATATATATATATATATATATATATATATATTGCTATAATTATAGGGTAGTTTAGGGGTAGGTTAAGTCACAGGGGTCGTGTAATAAATAAAAGCAACTTCCAGTTTAATAAAAACACATAATTCCAGATATTATAAGAGTAAATAGGTTACTATACATATTGTTAATTAAGAGCACACTGTATATAAAAATACATGAGATTAAATGCATAAGAATATAGAAATATCCAAGAGTAGTTCACAAGTTAAGATAAGATCTGAAAACACAACAAAATGCATCAAAATTAAATCAACGGGAAACCTATATGAATTGGCTTTACAAATATTTAACAATTGCGTTAAAAATATCATCGTACACGCAATCTAAGTTATGGATTATTAGAAAATCGTACGTGACATGAAGAATCACATTTGTTCAAAAATCCAATATTAGTTAGGAAATAAACAAGCACCAGATTATTTTGGTTTAGATTATAATAAATAACAAACACTAAATACGTGATTTAATAAAAGGAAATTGTTGGGATTTCTCAAATAATACCATGAGATGTGAGTGGATTACGTGACGAGCCAGGCATCCATTCGAATATTTGGACTAGATAATTGGTGAAAATCCCGAAGTACACAAAGATAAAGGTAAAAGGTGTCGTCCCAACACGTAAATGAACAAATGAAAAGCAAGTAGAGGTACGGCTTTAAATACGATAAGTATGAAGCAACGAGTTTAGTATACATTTAAACTGGACTACGACTATATTCTGAAGTGCTACTTATTTTACGTAACCAGTGAAACGAAAATTAAAGTAAAAACGTTTTGAAAAGTGTACAAATTGTGCAACGAATAAGCCGATCTATTATAGACGTAAGTAAATAACGACTTATACATTTCTAACATTAATAAAACAGGGCTTTTAATACCAACATGAAAATATTCTATTACTGATATTTAAATTGGATCTTAATAATGGTAGTTTAAACTGGATTAATTTATTACTGGTATCTTAATACTGGCTTTAACACTAAAGTTTAAATGGGATTTTATTTATTGAATTGGATTCTAATAACGATTTGGATTGTATTTTGGTTTTGATGTCGACTTCCAAATTCGACTATCAATATTTAGACTTGGCATGAAAACTCTTGGGGAATGCAGATTACATAGCTAAGAAGGAACTACAGAACCATTCCAGGTTAGCGATCTTGATATAATTTATTATTGAAAACTGCTTTAATTCAATATTTATCATTTCGTATCGGTAAGAGTCAACAAAACATAGTAGGTTTATTGATCAATTTATGATAAAGGCAATAGGTATCTTGGAACGTTTAAAAGGTCCCTAAATATAAGCAAAAAGGCTAGTTTTGCTGGTTTCAATTTCATAAATCTGGTATAAGTAAATATTCTGAAAAAGGAAAAATTTTAAAGTTGTAAATATTTAATCATTATATTGTGTATTGTAGAATTGCTTTATTTAATCAGCTAGTTGGGGCAAAAACCATAACTTAACATTTTACATCATAGGTGCTTGATTATTAGGGGCAAATTGCACAACAAAATTCATGATGGTTCAACGCTGGGATTAATATCATAGCAACTTAATATTACACCCAAATCGTGGAAAAAAATAACACAGCATTTTATGATATGCCCAATCGTGGGGCCTAATATAAAGGGGATAACACAGCAATATATATATATATATATATATATTACTGTGGTTTTATAGGTTATAATAGGTGTTAGAAAGGTCAAATAATTATTTATTGCTGAGTAACGCATGTATATAAGGGTCAAGTAGAATTTGAGATGTGGTTCCGAAAGGTAGGATAAGAATTTACTATAATTATTTATGGTTTCAGGTTGAGACTGTGTCATTTTATAAATTAAGGTCGACGTTTCGCCCACTTTTGTAAGGGGCTCCATCGGGACAAGAAGATAAATAATAAAATAAAAATATAAAGATAAGAATAATAATATTAAGTAGACAAGTTAAAGTGTAAAGAGAAAAGTTACTCCTGAACTAGCAGACTCACTAGCCCATTCAAAGCCAAAAGGTGTCTTGTGGCGAAGTAACTAGTGAAAGTAGCGAAAGTGGTAGTTTATATCGGGCGAGAACTTGATGCATGAGCGATCATGAATAGAGAGGAGTGTCGTAGCGGTTCAGTGACCGTCACGGTTCCGCTGTTGTGAGCATAGGCTTGTTTTCCAAATAGGGGAAAGGTAGTAGCCATCGTATTTGTTTAGATTATTAGAATTTTATTGATTTCTATAGATTTTCTAATTTTCTATTGTAGAAAAATGGAATTCTGGCAATTAGTTTTTTGTTGTCAAAGTTAATGGGATGGCCTGTTTCATGTTGGTGTTCGGCTACCGCTGAGCGATTGTACTGGCTTGTTCTTAAGCATCGCTTATGCTTGTTTAGTCTAGTCTGTACTGGCCGTCCTGTTTCTCCTATGCACATGATGCACTTCATGTACTGGTGGGAACTATGCCCTTGGACGTAGTAGTGAAACAGCGAGCTGCAATGTACTATCTTATACACAATGACAACCAACAACTACAACGCATCTTAAACACAAACCAACTGCCCACGACAAAGACGGAAATAAAGTACTACATAATTGCAGAATAGCAGACAAGATGGGATCAAAGCACAACCGGTAGAAGGGTATACGCAATGATCCCAAATATCAAAGACCGCCTAAAAGCCAAATTCTGGTGTCCAGTCGGGGATTTATTCATTACCTAACTGGCCACGAACCCTATCCAACATACAGAAAACGCATGAACTTAGTTGACAACAACATATGCACGTGCGGAGAAATAGGAACACCGGAACATATAGTATTCGAGTGTAATGACTTACGACCGTACCTCTACGCACATAGACACACATTATTATACAAGACCCTACACCAGATGATTTGGAACAAAAATCTTTTTCCACACTTAAATGTACTCACACAAAAAACCACGGCATTCATCCACCAACGTTATCCTGACGGATAAAAGACACAAACAAAACTACCCGGACAGAGACATAAAAGTACCACCTCTCCTCGAATCGAGGCTCTGCCCCGGAGACCGGAGACCGATCACCTGGAATTCCAAGAGCTCTGCTCTTGACGACCAGAAGCAACAAGATCAAACCATCAACCCGACTTTGAAACGATCCAACCCCCTAATATGTAAAATTTGCATGCTTCTACATATTAGCAACCTTGTCTCTAACAAATAATATTCAACAGTAGTAGTATAAGTTAATTTTAAGTAGTAGAATAGGGAATTTCTTTTTTTTTACTAACGCTAAATTTTAAGAACCAAACTTACACATGCCTGAAGCAAATAATACAGCAAACAAATCTTTTCCTCTGAAAGAACCTAATTTTTTTATGTAATAGTATAAGTTCAAACATGTACAAAATTATACTAATTCAATCCAACCTTTTGGTAACCTGTGCAAACATAAACACAAATTAACATATCAAACACACTTCACACACACATACACACACACACAAATTAACATATCAAACACACTTAACACACACATACACACACACGCGCGCACACACACACACACGCACACGCACACACGCACACACACACGCGCACACACACACACACACAAACACACAAAACACCTCTTATGCACTGTGCAAACACAAAACACCATTCACACACTTACATTGCTTTTTCAACATCTGAATTTCCGGCTGCCGAAGGTCCGGACTGATAAGGCAATATCCGTCGAACGTTCCTCTTTGACGATTGGGATATCCGGCTTCCGATGGTCCTGGTCCTAAATGGGGAACGTAACACAGATACCAACATCACACACAACACACATACACACAACTCTCTCTCCCTCTCTCTCTCTCTCTCTCTCTCTCGCACACACACACACACCTTACAACACACACTTACATTGCCTTTTCAACATCTGGATGTCCGGATATCGATGGTCTGGACTGACAGGGCAATGTCCGTTGTGCGTTCTTCCTTGACGACTGGGATATCCGGCTGCCGATGGTCCTGGTCCTAGAGGGAGAACGTAACACGGACCAACATCACACACATAACACACATACACACAACCATCCCTCCCACACACATAACACATGACGGTTACTTTCTGTTGGGAAGACAGGTCTGCTTAAATTTCAGGTAGCAGACTACTGAAACGTTGGAACAAATAAATAAATAAATAAGCGTTATTGACAAGGCTTATTATATATACTAAACCGCAACTGCAAGGTATACTATATACGCCTGGGACTTTAAGACTATTTCCGGAATTTTTGGGGATGGTAATATTTGTGAAATTTTATTAGTGGGTTTATAAATTGTTTTGATGTTGTGTTTACGTAGAATTTTGCCAATTCGGTCTGTTACTTGGTGTATATATGGAAGGATTGCTAAACATCGTGTATCGGGATTACAGCATGGTTTGGGGGTTCGTGTAGGTTGCAGATGCCGGTTTATTACTCTGCCGATATCTGAGTTACGATAGCCGTTTTTTATAAGACTGGTTTTAAGATGGATCAGTTCCTTAGATAAGTGTTCTGATTGTGAAATCTTAATTGGACGCTGGACTAGAGAGTTGATTACCGATGATTTTTGTGAAGGATGATGATGTGACGACGCATGTAGGTATCTGTCTGTGTGTGTGGGTTTTCGATATACGGAATGTCCTAGTCGTCCGTTAGTTTGGCGCTTCACCAGAACGTCAAGGAATGGCAGGGTTCCGTTCTTTTCAATTTCTATAGTGAATTTAATATCTTTATGTTGATTGTTTATGTGATCTAGAAAATTATTGAGCGTTTGATGTCCATGGGGCCAGATTTCAAAAGTGTCATCTACATAACGGAGCCAAGTTTTTGGTTTAAGGTCTATAGACTCTAGAGCCATGGATTCCAAAGACTACATGAATATATTGGCCACAATAATGGATAGAAGTGAGCCCCTTGGTGTGTCCGAAGTTTGTTTGTAAAATTGTCCGTCGAAAACAAAATAGGCAAAAGTTAAACATTTTGCTATGAGCGTGGCCACGTACTCAAATTCGTTTTCTTGAGGTAGGAGTTGTTTAATAATAGAGACAGTGTCTATAACAGGTCCGTTTGTAAATAGCGATGTTACGTCAAAACTGACTAGTATATCATTAGGACCTAGCTCAATATTTGCAATTAGTTCAATTAAATGAGTGGAGTTAAAAACATTAGTAAGGGTGTTACCGGAATAAACTTTTAAGAAATTTGCTAGGTATTTTGCCAGATGGTAGGTTGACGAGTCAATTGTGCTAACTATCGCACGGAGAAAGACATCAGGTTTATGAACTTTAGGAAGGCCGTACAATCGAGGTGGTTTAGATTTGCAAGGTATTATGCGTTTTTGGATAGTTTTGAAAATATTGGAGAATTTGACAAGTGCTGAAATTTTCCGTTCAAGTTTTGAAGTGGAGTCTTTTGTTATAGGAGTGTAGGAACCGTCTTGTAATAATTGTTTAATCTTTTCTTTGTATTTTGTGCGGTTTAGAATTACAGTCGCATTACCTTTGTCTGCAGGGAGTATAACAAATTTTTGGTTTGTTTGTAGGTGTTTTAATCCGTGATTTCTTGCTTTGTCACATTTTTGTTAGAAGTTTTGGCATGTCGGAGACATTTAGTCGTTTCAAAGCAAATTAAGTTGGCATCGTCTTGGGGTAGAGATCGGATCGCTGATTCTATAGAGCTAATGATTTCCTCTGCGAGAATTTTTCTGGGTGCAATTGAGAAGTTTAGTCCTTTGGACAGGTTATTTAGTTCATTTTGGGATAGGATATGTTCTGATCGGTTCATGACGGTATTTGAAGACAGAGTTTTCGGGTAAGATGTTTTTTCAAGGTGTGAAAGGTTTTTGGAAAGTTGCAAGAATTTGCGTAAGTGGGTTTTTGTGGTGAGTTCGGTGTTTTTTTCGGCTTGCAAGCATGAAATTCGGTCAAACAGAGTCCTGTCATTGTAGTTAAGCGTGGCGGATAATGTTAGATATAGCTGTAGGAGTTGTTTAAAAATACTGTCTATTTCTTTTCGAGTGTTGGAAATTCGTTCGCGAAGAAGTGAGAGTTCTGCTCTGTGAAGAATTTTTCGGCTGGAATATGTTTTAATGTGGTATTTTATTTTAAGGAAATTTGGAACTATGTCAGAATTACGACACCGTAACAGAAAGGTGAGTGTACAAAGTAATTTTTCTAGCGAGTGTCTAAGGTTACTGAAAGTCTTTGTTTTGTTTATATAAATCCAGAGAAAGTGGTAAAGGCTCTCTTTTCCTTTCGATCTTCAACCAAGCTACATGCAACTGTAAATGTAAATAAGTGAGTCTAGATTTTATTAAAATTTAATAGGCACAATTTAGTGCAAACTTATATGGCAATTGTGAAGTCTATAAAATTCTGTTAATAATCGAAGCTGAAAGCAAGGTAAGTAAAATATTTACTACTTGTGGTTGAAGGCGTTTGGTGTACTCTGGGTACAAATCAAGTATGTGGATGGACCAACAGCAGATGTATGGGAGCATGGAAGTACAGTGCATTAGCCGTGGAGAATTCTGGGCAGAAGCATGCTGTTCCGGATGGTGAGAGGCCACCTGGAGTAAATTTTGAACGTGCAGTCTAGTGGGACGGCTACGTTGAAGATGATTTCCACGTAGATAGCTGGTGGTGCTACAATCCAGATAATTCAATCTTTGTCAAACTTTTGCTTATTGTGATTTTGTGGGTGTTCATGACAATTTGGTGATTATTGGTGTATTTTATAATATTGTAAGGACATTTTATTTGATGATTTATTTTGAGAAAGGAGTATATGAAAATTTATTTATGTAATATTTTGTGGTATAAAATGAAGGTGTAATTTTGACTTTTTGTACAATGTAAAAGGGTTTTTGGTAATTTCTGTCCCATAATCCGCACATAGGTAAAAAAAAAGGTTTTTACTATGCGCTTCTATTAGACCTGGAGGTTTAAAGTAAAGTTTGGGGATAAGCCCAGATACTTTTGGTTAATAATTGATGTAATTAGAAAATTTTCCAAATTATTCTATTTAAAATGACTTCTTTCAAAATTGATAATATTGGTTAAATATTCAAGATGTATAAGGAATGTATAACTGAAATTCTTGAATAGCAACTGGTTGTTTAAATAAATTGTAATGTACTTTTGGCACTCAACTTTTATTATAGTAGAGTAGTATTTTCCGAGAACAGATGAGCAGCCGTGGCGAATATCCCTGAGGAAGTTGGAGGTTTTGGCGTTTGAATTGGAAAGCGTCTTCAGAGGGTATTGTTATAGGGTGATATGAATTGCAAGTGTAGGTGGTAGGGCTTCATTTTCAGGTAGGTGCAGGTATTTGTGACTACACAATTTATTAAGGGCGTTCAATCCAGGTAAACTACCAACATTATGACGGCCCAACGTTTGGGGCTCGACGATTTCCAGAGAGTAATTCACAACAATATATATATATATATATATATATATATATATATATATATAAGATAACATATTACCTAAATTGTTCATTCATTTTAGAAAGAATAAAATAAAACATGATTAATTAAGTACATTTGTTGCTCAATATTTTAAAATTAAAGTAAGTGAGTGAGATTCTTGTTTTTGTTTTTATTAAATAACGGTAAATATTTTAAATTATTAACATAATTTCACTTAAAATTGTTCTGAAGTTTTACTCATCAATTTCCTGGTATGTATTTATTTATAAAATAAGTTATAAAATAAGTAACATTTTTAGAATAAGTTTGAAAATGGTTAATGAAACCGAAACACGTCAGATGTACAGAATAAAAGTTACAAGCTTTATACTGTTTTAGTGTTTTTATTTAAAAAAGTTTTTACTGACGAAGATCCAAGAACCTATCTTAATATATTATAACATATGGTCAAGAAAATAAAATTATAATTTATATATATATATATATATATATATATATATATATATATATATATATATTCTTGTGGATTCAAAGGGTTAAATTTTGGGTAAACAATAAAATTTCAACCACCCTATATAGAGAAAAGAACAAATTATTTACGCGCAAAATTTATTTAATTCATTTAGGGTGAACGGACAAGTATTTACGTATTTTTATAATTAATAATTGATAGGTTAAAAGTACATAAAGAAAAACAGCACGTAGAAGCATAAGGAAACCCACTAGGATAAGAAATTCAATAATTCCAAGGCAAAAGTTTTTTTAGTAACAAGCAAACGTCAGTTTTATTGGATACGACGAAATATAAAATCTAAGAATTGTTGTGCTAAACGGTCGATAATTAACAAACACCTGCGTTTTTTAAAAAGGTTACATTTGTCGAAATTATGAGCATATTAAGACAGGACTTCATAGAAAATAATTTCAACCGTCAGTTTGGTTTGAACAACAAGCTAACAAAATTCTTAAAGAGCAAGGGAAATGCACGACCGGTTATATACTACAGATAAAAACAGAGATAAAAGCATTGCTATTGAAATCGCATGTACCATATCCACGTGGAGTGGCGATGAGCTGTCAGCAATATCGATTTTCTATAACTCAAGTGGGGTTTTGAACGCGATAGCAGACATGCATCAGACAGAGATAAATATAGTTTAGGCGGGATTTGTGACGACAGAGAATATTATCATTGGTTAAAAATGGAGTTTTCCAAACGTAGACAAACGCAACAGGTGGGAGCGCATTCGGATACGTACGGCACGTAGACGGAGTAAATTTGTGGAATATTCACGTCGGTTGTATCAAAATTTGTAGAATTTAAATTTGGAAATATGCTTTTCGCGGGAAGTGTGTCCGGGGGTATGATTTTGAAACAATATAAATACGGAATGGAAATTATTAAGGTTCTCTTCTCTTGTCTTGTTTTCTTTTTGCTACTATACGACTTCATTACGATAAAGTACTAAATGCAGACCAACATTATAGTAGAATTTTTTTTGTGAGTATTAGATGTTTTAACAATACAGTAAATATAGTGCTAGCACGTGTAACTTATTAGTAGTGGCCTTCTATTTATTAACGCGAAATACGTGTAGTAAATAAAATTAATAGAGGTCCGGCTACTACTATACTAAGCTAGAAAATCAATAAATGGAAGCATAATCTATGTGGGGTAAGCATCACCAACAACCAGGATTTTATGCTGATATGGAATGGTATTATGGAACGAGGCGCTTGGCTCGCAATTGGGGTTATCCTATGTAAAACTGCTGAGTATTACAGCGCATGGTCACAAAGCCGAGATGTTTTGGTGATCGTAGTCGAAGGAATGGAAGCCTGAAGCATTCTCCAGGTAATTTATTTGAAATTTCTGTTGTCTGATAAACTTCTGTGAACTTGGTGCTGTGTGAGTGAATTTTGGGGTTTATTTATGGTTATATAAACTTATTGGAAAAGATACATGTACTGGACAATTTATTGGGGTTAAATATTGAAAATGGGTATATTTAAAACTTATAAAATTTTATTCTGAATATAAATTAGATTGTAAAGGGTTAACGGGTCTTTAAATTTGGTATTAATTTATGCAAGGTAAAAGGCATATACAAAAAGACTGGGTTATTATGAGCTCACCATACTCCAGTGTATTGTCACTTTAGGGTAATATGTGGGGCCCATCTACTCATATTTTACTGAATGTGTTTGAACATAATTAGAAAATCAAGGACTTTAAAACATATCACATTCGAGTTTGTAATTAGTGTACCAAACTGTTTGTTTATACATGTGAATAATTTGTCTGTAAATAGCGGTAAATAAAAGATTGTATGATTGTTGTATTACTTGGTGATTTTATTGAATGGTGTGCGAGTGTGAAGGAAGAATGGTTGTATATTTAGGTATCCGAGAAGAGGCACAGCTGAGCTAGCCAGGCAAGCTGCTGAAGATTTTTGAAGCAGAAATAAACGGGTAAGCAATTTTTTTTTGAAATCTGTGCATTTTCGAAAATTATTAAATGACACTGGTAAAGAACTGATGTTAAAGCTTTGTTCCAGCTTCGTCCAAGAATTTTTCTAAGGTTTCACAACAATCTTATGACGACGGCCTAATGATGGGGCACGAATTTTGGTGAGATCACGGCATATATATATATATATATATATATATATATATATATATATATACACTTACGTTTCAATATGAAAGACCAACGCAGCACACGGGAATGCTTTCTTAATTTCTTTCAGTTGAATAGTTCAGCATGCAACCAGCTGAACTAGACCAGCACAGCAAATGAATTTTTCTCTACTGTTAATACTTTTAGAAAGCGAAGCTTAGTAAGCTATCCGTGAATTTGTTTCTGTACAGACAATAGCCATTTAATTCTTGTGTGAATTCCCATAAACCTAACTAACCCTATAGGTCGTTTAATAACGATTCACTACTTTATGCATTGTATCATTTAAGAATAATAGACACTTTTGTTATTAAAGTTTACAATCTCTTTTGTCTGTTTATTATCCCTTAAAAAATAAAGCATAACATATAGAAAGAAAAGATGCACGTGCAGTGCACACGTGGTGTTCATTGTTCAATGTTTATTTTTCGTACTATTCCTAGACTTTGTATTTCAGCAGTTCTTAGTAATAATAATAACAGAAAATTCGTTCCTTAACCTGGCTCTTGAATTATTTACAAGCTTTTCTTGACCATTTTTTCCCGCCAAGTTTAGATACGTTAAAGTTGAATAAATTGAGCTTCTTGTCGTTTGGGCCTCCTTAAACTTGCCCCCTCCCTCCGTATTACGGGGGCTGGCGGGGGTGTATTTGCGACACTATCTATAACTCAAGTTTTGTTTTAAAAGAAATATATAAGTATATTATTAACCAGAGCCGGCGTAAGAGGGTGTTGGTGCCTTAGACAGAAACTTTGTGCCCCCCCCCCCATAAAGTTTACATTTTTTTGTTTCCTGGACTTGAGTTTAACAAATGTTGTAATCAGCTTATTTAGATCGATGTTTTGGGACGATTGAAATGATTGCCATTTATAAATGTGACCTCCTTGAAACAACAGAGACAAGTTTGTTATTACCAAAATATATATACATTAAAAAATGTTTGAAAAGTAGTATTTTAAGAATTAACAATTTTATATGTTGTCTTCTGAAAATTATATTTCAAAATGATGTAAAACCGAAACGCGTAATAAATTGAATTATATATATTGCAATCTTATTTAAAAGTGAATGAACGGTTAGTTAGAAATTATTGAATGACCATTATCCATGAAGCGTTATGTTATAAAATAATAAATGGTCTAGAAGCTTCAAATTGATCATACAGTGCTTCCCAAAACGGATATATTCGATTAAATGATTATTGACAATGTCTGAGCAAAAAGCTCTGACACGTCGATTTATATTTTTAAATTGTCATTTGCTTATGTAATTTTTAACCCCCCCACCATTCAACCCCTAAGCGCTAGCATCCCCTACTTAAAAATTTTAAATAGCAATGTACCCCTTGTAATACCTCAATTAATAGCATTTTTCATGCAGAAATAAAATTTTACAAAAAATTCTGAATTGGTTGATAAATAACTGTTTTATTCAATAAACAATACTTAAATAAAAAGCAAAAAACAAACACAATTTCAATTAAATGTTCAAACTGCTGTACGTTAGTGGCTAAGCAGTGTCCTAATCTAGAGACAAACTCTTGTTAAACTTTATTTACTACACTTTAGATTTTAAATAACCCCAGAGGAAATAATCCAAAAGGGTTAAGTCGGGAGACCTTGCGGGCCATTCAATTTGTCCTTGTCTACCAATCCACCTCATAGGAAATACTTGGTCGAGATATTCCCGTACTGGACGCGCATAGTGGGGAGGCGCACCATCTTGCTGTAGCCAAATACTGGGATGAGGTAAATCAGGATCTTCTGCATTCGGATGTAGTACCGCTATAGCCGGAATTCATTCGAATTGGAGAAAATTTAGATATTGTTCCCCATTGAGTGTTCTCTCAAAAAAGTACGGTTCAATAACTTTATTACCCACTATCCCCGTCCAAACATTAATTTTTTGTGGAAATTGTGCATTTGCTTCCATCATCCAATGCGGATTTTCATCAGCCCAATAACGGCAATTCTGCTTATTAACGGTACCATTTAAATAAAATGTTGCCTCATCAGAAAACATAATATTTCCTTCCAATCTAGGATTTTCATTGCAACGTTCCATCATTGCCTCACAAAATTGCGCTCGCCTATCAAAATCATCATCTGATAACTCTTGCACTAATTGCACTTTGTAAGGGTGAAATTTTTGCTTACGGAGAAATCTATCAACTGCACTTTTTGATACATTTAACTGTGAAGCGACTCTCACAACGCTTGAATGTGGATTTTCCTGCACAAATAGCAAGATATCCAATTCTGAATCTTCATCTAAAGTTGATGGACGTCCATCTTTAGATTTATCTCGTACGTGTCCAATATTCCGAAATTTATTTTCAATTCGGCTTATCGTTGAGTGCGAGATTGGGAGGGAGGTCGGGATGAATTTCATTGAATAAAATTCGAACTTTTTGTGCGTTCGAATTCTATCTCCAAAGCCAATCATCATTAAAATTTCAATCCTTTCGGCTTCGTTAAGTCTCATTTTTGCTGACTTATTATTAAACAAGCAATACGCACTTAACTAACGTACTTTCACTAAACTTATTTGACATTTTACAAACATTTTGTTTGTCAAAGCATACCCGATAATTGGCACTTTAAGTGAATAAGTTTTTATTGAATAAAACAGATTTAGATAAAACGGATTTAGAATTTTTTGTAAAATTCTATTTTTGCATAAAAAATGCTATTAATTGAGATATCACAAGGGGTACATTGCTATTTAAAATTTTTAAGTAGGGGATGCTAGCGCTTAGGGGTTGAAGGGTGGTGGGTTAAAAATTACATAATTAAATTACAATTTAAAAATAAAAATCGACGTGTCAGAGCGTTTTACTCAGAAATTGTCAATAATCATTTAATCGAATATATCCGTTACTTTTGGGAAGCACTGTATATATATATATATATATATATATATATATATATATATATATACAGGGTGTCCCATGTTATCGTATACATGCAATATCTCCCTTATTTGAAAAGATTAAAAAAGAAATTAAAAAGTGTTTTCAATGGCACACCAACACCTTTCTACTAACGTATTGAAAAACACATTTGTTTTTACAACCCCTTGGAAACCACCCCAACTTTTTATTATTAAATTGCACCCCCTGTATATTTTTATCAAAAATAAATTGCCATTGTATTGTGAATACGATGACATATCACATTTAGCAGTTTTTATTTACTAATACCAAAAAAATTAACAATTTATGTTTTATAAATTACATGTATATACATAATGGAAACAATATCAAAAAATAAAACTCTTTTCTTCGTTTTAATAAATTAAAGTAAATGTTCAAAATTATTTCCCGCCGATTCCACGGAGGCTTCAAAACGTCCTAGAAGCGCTCTTGTGCACGCAGCGTGAATCATAGCTGGGGTAATGCTACGGCATGCTTCACGAATACGTTCTTTAAGACTATCTAAATCTACTGGTTGTTTTTGATAAACTAATTTTTTTAGGTAGCCCCACCAAAAAATAGACCAGTGGTTTGGAAATTGTTGTTGTTGAATATTTAAATCAACAATTTCCAAACAGATGAATTGGTACTTATAGACCGATAGCTTGGCCGGACCGATCACCAGACCTCACACCACTGGTCTATTTTTGGTGGGGCTACCTAAAAAAATTAGTTTATCAAACACAACCAGTAGATTTAGATGGTATTAAAGAGCGTATTCGTGAAGCATGTCGTAGCATTACCCCAGCTATGATTCACGCTGCGTGCAGAAGAGCGCTTCTAGGACGTTTTGAAGCCTGCGTAGAATCAGCGGGAAATAATTTTGAACATTTACTTTAATTTATTAAAACAAATAAAAGAGTTTTATTTTTTGTTATTGTTTCCATTAAATTAATACATGTAATTTATAAAACATAAATTGTTAATTTTTTTGGTATTAGTAAATAAAAACTACAAAATGCAATATGTCATCGTATTCACAATACAATAGCAATTTAATAATAAAAAGTTGGGGGTGGTTTCCAAGGGATTGTAAAAACAAATATTGTTTTCCAATACGTTAGTAGAAAGGTGTTGGTGTGCAATTGAAAACTGTTTTTTAATTTTTTTTTAATCTTTTCAAATAAGAGAGATATTAATTACCTTCATGATTGTTTCACGTGAACAACAAAATAAGCAAGGCCTCGAATATATAAATTAACTTAATCTTGTACCGAATAAGACATACGTATCAAGGCATCAAATTATTTTAAACTCGCACAGATAATATTGTCTTATCTATCTAGAATTGTTCGCGCCTGCAGCTGTTCGCCCCATAAATTTAGAAGACACCGGTCCAACCGTATCACTTATCAGCCAACATTGTTAATTAACTTTAAATGTACAGTAACGTTAGTGATTTTATGTCAAATGATTAGAAATTCCATTTTTCGAAGGTTGTCGTACTGTTTCACTAACTATTTCAAGTTATTTTACTGTGTGTATAATAATAGTAATAAATGCAGAAACATTATTGTCCTGCTTGTCAATCACCAGGATTAGCAATGCGCGTTATTTATGTATTTCTTTTTACTACAAGTTAGGTTACGTGAGTACATCTACTTGCAGATGATAGTCTAAATGCACTTGATATCAGTAGTGGGGTAAAGCCGGTCCTAATTCAAAACGTGCTCACACGTATTTTACATATGTAAAATACACGTACTCTGTGTTGAATTAGGACCGGCCTTATATACTTCCAATGTAAAATAGTTGTGAAAACATAAATTAAGACCGGCCTTGTATACTTTCAATGTAAAATACTTGTGGGCACGTTTTGAAGTCGGACCGGCTTTATATTACTTTCAATGGAACATACTTTAAAACACACGTATGTTGAAAAATGTAAGTGCAGAGAAAAATGTGTAGCTGTTTGAATTAGGTTTTCTAGCAAGAAGTTACACGTGCACCGTTTTGAATTCAGACCGGCCTTATATACTTTCAATGTAAAATACTTGTGGGCACGTTTTGAAGTAAGACCGGCTTTATATTACTTTCAATGGAACATGCATTCTTCAAAACACACACACGTATGTTGAAAGATGTAAGTGCAGAGAAAATGTGTAGCTGTTTCGAATTCGGTTTTCTAGCGAGAAGTTATAAAGTATGCCAGTTGCAAAATATCGCATTCAAGTGAATTGTATTTAATTAAAGTGGATTCTGATTTATGTTTTTTACTTATGTTTAGAGGCTGCAAATACACATGGACCGGTTTCAATTCAAAATGTGTGTTCACTCTTGTGATAGGTTGAAAAGTGGGTTGGCAAAGTACGCAGATAGTGGTAATCTGCTATATAAGGAGATTGCTCTTAATATTAATTTAATTAGTCGAAGTTTACTGCATATATTTACATACCTACATATACAAACATGTATATAATTGATATTCAGGGATTTAAATACAAGAAAAACGAGTTTGTGTGCAAAGAAATTGCGGTTTTGGACTTGTTGTTAGGTGATGTTTGGCATCAAATTTTTAAACTGCCAATGCAGTCTAGTTGTTTGAGTCAAGATCATATAAAACATAACGACTGGGTGACAAGGAATATTCATGGTCTTTCTTGGGATGAATCTTCAACGGCTGGAATGGTGTCATCATATATAGCGCTTCATTTGAAGCAATTTATCCGACCCGGTAAAGAAGTATGTGTGAAGGGTCTAGAAAAGTTTGGTCTAGAAAAATTGATAGAAACCTATCTAATGCAAAACGTCGTAACTGATTTGCTTGCACTAGGTTGTCCTAAGCTATCGGAGTTAAAAATCAACAATCGTTTAATATATAACATCCATTGTTGTAGACACAGCAATAATAATCTGCAATGTGCAACACAAAATACCTTTTTATTAAAAGAATGGTTTGATAATAATAAAAAACAATAGAAAGATTGTGTCTGTATTATTTATTTTAATATAATTTTACAATGTTAGTCTTATTATAACAACTTCAAGCAAACATTATTTTTATCGATCCAGCTATTGTGTACGTTAGAGAAGCCTAACCATTTCACAAAGACTTTATTTCCACTCTTTCTTAGGACTTTTTCTATCAGGTAAATTCCTGGATGTTTAACCTTTTGCAACTTCCTTTCATAAAATGCACCCTTGATTTCTTTCTCGTCTTGATCTTCTAATATATATATGCTGTCGGACTGGTTACGTTTACCTTTTTAATCCTAAAAATTTCATTTGACCAGTTTGGTGTGTAACCTTTCGTAAATGCTTCCCTGTGTTTACTAATTCTCACACTGTCTTTAATTGAATATTTTGGTATTTTGGTTGCAAGTTTGATGTGGGTAAATGATGATTTAAGAATAGTTTTTCATTTGATTTATCAACTTTTACAGGTTTGGCTCCGATAGTATTGTGAACTGTATTGTTGTATTGTTTCACAATATCGCTTAAATTTTTTATCCAATTGTAAGAACCGTTCAGGTTAAACAAGCGCCACATTTTTCCCTTTAAAGTTCTAATTACACGTTCCACAATGCATGCTTTCTTTGTAGAAAAAACACTACAATGGTTTATGCCATATGTCTGCATTAAGCATTGAAAGCGTTTGTTATAATATTCTTTACCAAAATCAGACTGCAAATTTCTTGGTGGATTTTTAAATTTATTTAAAATTGTTTTCATTGCAGTAGTAACATCAATACCAGTCTTACTTTTAAGTGGTACAGCCCATACGTATTTGGAGAAACAATCAATAACTACTAAAATGTATTTAAATCCTTTGTTTGTTTGCGAATATGGTAGCATTTCAATCAAATCGGTCTGAAGAAGGTCATTTAAACCTTTTACTATCACTTTGCGTCTCTTGAAGTTTATTCTTGCTGGTTTATGAAGTTCATTTACTATATCCTCTTTCACTTTTGATTGAGCAACTATCATAATACTTTTTTTTTCTAATCAGGATTTATTAAATACAATTAATAAATACTTCTATGTTTAAATGTCGAGGGCTCCACATGCTTTGAAAGGAACTTTTAATATAAAATCAAGAAACATTGTGGTATTGTTTATGATAGCACCGCTGTCACGAAAGCTGATTACATCCATACGTTTAAGCAAAAATCCTTGTAACTGTGCAATTACATAACTTTTTTCGTTTATAAGAATTTCAATGTCTTGCGGGTATCCTTTAATATTCTCAATGACTGCTTCCTCATAAGGAAATTCATAATTATGTTTAATGTTGAAAATAAGGAATGTCTTGTCACCGTCGAGGAATGTACTAGATTACGTTGCTACTACCGTGTAATGTAGCATATGTAACTTGTACTCAATCAAGGTTTCAAAACCTTTATTTTTGTTTTCATATTCCTGTTCACTTATATCTATTTTACGGTTATGTAAGTGCCTTCCAAATTTGTCACTTATCATATCATCTAATCACTTTCGCCTCACGCAATTCTTCAATGATTGAATTTATTTCGTTGCCGTGACCTGTGTGTCCAGCAGTCTGAGATGAAACTAAAAGCCGTAATCTATCAACAAGTTCATTAGGATCATTCCAATATAAATAATATATGGCATTATTTGATACTTCCATTGTCATACCGTCTCCAAGACGCTTTCTATAGGGTAATGTTCTAGGTCTACGTGGTGTTTGGGGAAGTATGTTTAATGTAGATATTATATTTTTGTATTTATATGAATTATTACCTTGAATTGTTCTGTTTTAGAATAGTAGCTTCTATTAGCATTTGTTCTTTTCACAATATCAAGGTACGACTTTAGATCTTGCGATCTGTATCCGACAGGATATTTTTTACACAGTAGTTCGTATAATACAGGAGTACCTTTATATTTCAAATTGTTTATTAGAACATTTTCATCATCCTACACGAAATTCAAATTGCCTATCATAAGATCATTTGAATCAGGGTTAAACCTAATACCATATTTATGATAAAATTCATTCTTAACATCTTTAAACATATTGTAAATATATTCTCGAAGTAGCGGATGTAGCTGTTCGAGATAATGTGCCATACCAGGTGAATCGGCAAAGCTTTGTATATATTCCTGGGCTTCTTGAGCATTTCGATTAACTTCCGCTTCGTATTCATTCTCAACATCATCATCATCATCTTCCTCTATGGCATCATTTTTTATATTTGGCATATGCTGAGCAATAACCGGCGAATCAATATAGTCAACGTTCCTTTCTAGCAATTTAGGTTTAATTTTATTTACACTGCTATGAGGCAGTTCTTCTTCTTCTTTAAATTTTTCTTTCTTTACCACACTTTTCCCATCCAGTTTATTAGAAATAGTTTCTAATCGTGATGTTATGGGTAATATTGATTCCACTTGGACGACTTCATTATCTTTTAACTGACGCAATTTGTTTTTTACAATGTTTCTTTTCTTAATTAAAATTCTTTTAAGTTTTATCGCCTCCTTGTTCATTGCGTAAAAGATTTATTGTAATAAAAAAATTCCAACAAGCAGCACATATTTCACGGAATTTATCATACTTCATGTCAGTATTGATGTGATCGTCATATATGTGTTTTAAGTTTAAATCATCTTGTTTAAATAAAACTAAAAGATTAGCATTATCACGTAGTAAGTGCTTAGGTATAGGAATATAACTTTGACAAAGGTAAAAACTGTCTACTTGCTTATGACGCCCCATACTAAAGTATTCCCTAATGATACCTTGTTTATCGCAAGCTACATCATCAAAAACAAATATAGAATTATTTCGAGCATCAGATGGTGATATAATATTATCAGAACTGGAAAATGTATAATATTTGATCCCTTTTATTGGTCGCAGTAGACTTTCAAGGTATTGATACTTTGGTTGATAAAGTGATTTAGAATAAACATATACGTTTTCAAACTTTAAACCATTAGGATGTTCTATCAACCTAATCATAACGTTGGTTTTACCGCAATTTGATGGACTAACAACTAGACATCGAATAGATGAAAGCAGAAGAACGCTATGTTTTTTTTTAGCGAAGGATTGCACGTCAATGTCATTATTGTTTATGGTTAAAGATGTTGATTGTTTCACAACACGCATGTTTGTAAGTACTAAATTCGATTGTAAAAAAGTGGAATTATATATATATATATATATATATATATATATAAGAAACGGCGAGTATATAAAGAATCATTAATTCACAATATTTTATTTATTTACTGCACAGCTTGAGAGGGCAGTTGTCCGCTAATGATTACCTATAATAATTCTAAAACTACTGGGAACGGACTGTTAAATACTGTAATTAACAATTTACCATTTGAAGCGCATATTCCGGGTTACAAATTTTGCGGTCCGGGTACAAAACTAATCAAACGGTTAGCTCGTGGAGACAAGGGAATAAACAAGTTAGACGAGGCTTGTAAGGAGCACGATATTGCACACTCCAAAAAAAAGGATCTATCTAAACTCCATCAAGCAGATTCAAAGTTAGCTCAGTTAGCTACAGAAAGACTAAATTCTGGTGACTCGTCTTTAGGTGAAAAAGTAGCAGCATTTGGAGTAGCTACCGCAATGAAAGCTAAAGTAAAACTTGGTATGTGTGCCTGTGCATCACTGAGAACAAAAAATATCAATAAAATAAGAAAACTGATAAAGAAACGTAAAATAAGAAGTACGCTAGGTATTAAAAGTATTATCAAACAAACACGTACAGCTTTAAGAAAGGCTAAAGGATCTAATATTATGGATGCAATCAACATAGCAATTAAGGCCGCCAATACAGCAAAACAAAAGAAGCATATTAAATCAGCTCGTATTATATCAATTCCTAAAACAGGAGATTTTTTACCACTAATACCAATTTTAGCAGGCCTAAGCGCCCTTGGTACTCTTACTGGAGGTGCAGCTGCTGTTGCAAAAGCAGTTTCAGATACTAAAATAGCTAAGGAACAACTAGCGGAAAAACAACGTCATAACAAGGCAATGGAGGACATTGCTTTCGGAAACGGCATGTACATCAAACCTTATAAAAAAGGTTTTGGTCTTTCTTTAGCCCCTGCAAAACCTCAAAGGAACGCAACTTGATTTTACCTAATCGAGCACTAAGCAATGTAGAATTAATAGAGTTTGTTAAGCAATTAGAAGTACCATATTTCCGTGGAGTGTTCATGAGAAACAACCTTCCCAAGAAAGTTAATTTAAAAGAATGTGGTATAATTAATTTAGATGGAATAGAAGGTTTAGGTACGCATTGGACCTCTATATAAAGTACGATAGTAGCGCTATTTACTATGACAGCTAGGGAAACCTGCGGCCGCCAACAGAGTTGATAAGTTATTTGAATAGCGGGGGTAAATGAAAAATTCTTTATAACATTAACCAAGAACAATCGTATGGTACTGTGTTTTGCGGTCATTTATGCTTACAATTTCTAAGTAGTACATAGAACTGCGTATGAAGTTGTCATGTCGTACACTTTTACTCTAACGGGAAACACTTCAGTTTTAACAAGCAACTTTAATCCGCCTATAAACTTGGGTAATGATTTGGAGTACGTATTAGGATTAACAAATTTTGAGTCTTATAACACAATTCCAAACATTGAAAAAGGAATAAATAATAAATTTTATTATGGATCTAACGGAGAATTCATAGAAATACCTGAAGGTGCTTATGAGATTAGAGAAATTAATAAATATCTTCAAAAAGCTTTAGGCGATAAAAGATGGCGTGGTCGTATGGAACAATCACGAAGCGCTAGAAAGACACCAGTGTATATAGAAATTACAGCTGACAATAATACACTTAAATGTAGTCTAGATGTGGATTTTACCAAAAAAGATTCAATTGGTTCTCTACTCGGTTTCGATCCACAAAAATTGCTAGCATATGCCACACATCAAGCAGACTACGCGTTCAACATTTGTAAAGTGAATGCAGTTTTAATCGATTGTAATATTGCAAGTGGATCCTATTTAAATAGTAAACCAGCCCATGTAATACATGAATTTTTTCCTCAAGTACCTGCAGGTCTTAAAATTATCGAGTGCCCATCTACGATTATATATCTACCAATCAGGTCACGTATAATAAATGAAATAATAGTTAAAGTGTTAGATCAAGATGGAAATTTAGTTACTTTCAGAGGAGAATTGCTAACTGTAAGGTTGTATTTAAAAAAAATCTGCAATAGCCATGGGTATTAAGTATAATGCACGCAACATGTCAAGAATTGCTATAAATGCTGGAAATTTCAAAGCAATCGACACTCGATTGATTGTTTCAAGACCGCTAACAACACAAAACCGGCAGTTTCTAGAATCGTTAGGACTGCATTTATTGAATTAAAAAGTAGAATGAATAGTGAAATACTGAACGTGCGTGAAAAAGTTTACTTCGACAATGCAATTGTTAATATTGAAAAACATACTCATCAACCTTATGCTAACACAACAATAATGATAAAATTCGAATCCCTATACAACAACAAGATGTATACACCTTACCATCGAAGAGCATGCTGTACATAGAAGGCAAATTAATTAACACAGATAGAACGCCGTCTCAGACAGCAAAGTTTGTAAATAATGAGGTTTTGCTGCTTTTTGATGAAATTAAATATGAGATTGGTGGTGTCATTGTAGATCGTGTTCGGAATCCTGGATTAACGTCTATAATGAAGGGATATGTTTCATATAATAGCAATCAAAGTAAATATTTACAAAACGCTGGGTGGTTTCCTATAGATGATTCGCAAATAGTTGATGCCAATGGGAATTTTAACGTTGCAATAAACCTTTCAATGGTTCTCGGATTATGCGAAGATTTTAAAAAAATTATTTTTACCTCCGCCATGAGTTAGTTTTACTACGTTCTAGTTTTGATATTAATGCTATAATTAATCCTACACCCGATGAGAAAATAAAAGTTGTTTTAAACAAAGTTTTATGGAAAATGCCTCATGTAGCCGTTGATGACACTCAACGAATTAATTTAGTAGAATGCGTTGCACAAAATCAGGATTTGCATATTCCGTTTAGAGGATGGGAGTTGCATGAATGTCAACTTCTACAAGAAACGCAACGTCATACATGGAATATTAAAACAACAACACAATTAGAAAAACCAAGATTTGTGATTGTTGGTTTTCAAACCAACCGAAAAAATAGATACATGAGCAACTACAGTCGTTTTGATCATTGCTATTTAACCAATATGAAACTCTATTTAAATTCAGAAATTTTTCCGTACGATAACTTAAATTTGAAGTTCGAGAATAAACAGACTGCGTTGTTATATGAGATGTATGCCCAGTTTCAGCAATCATACTACGAAAAGGAAAATGAGCCACTTTTTAATCCTGAAGATTTACGAAGTATTGCACCATTAGTAGTCATAGATTGTTCTAGACAAAACGAAGCGTTAAAATCTGGTACTGTTGATATTAGATTAGAATTTGAAACTAGCAGAAACGTTTTGCCAAATACATCTTGTCATTGCCTTATACTTCATGATAAGATAGTCAAGTACAATCCACTCTCAAACAGCATAAGAAGATTATAATTACTTTATTATTACTGTACCTTTACAAATTATGAAAAAAGAAAAAAACAATAAATCATATAGCAATCACAGTCTATTTATTATTATTTTACATGTTTTTTTTACAATATCAAATGTTTGATTGTTAATGAGTTATAATAATAATTTTTGCTTAAATATTTTTTTTTACAAGTTGGAATTACTAAGTGATTTAGTAAACAGTTATAAACATTGTCAAATTTAATTAAAAGTTGTGTTATACATTTCTCAAACAAACTAACTGGATTTTTTTAAACAGAACGGTTACTACTACTATCTTTTCTCTACAATACATTTATACTAATACAGTTCAACTCGGATAGATTGAAAGGTATCCTATTTTTAGACACATCCAAAAAGAAAAACGGTGTACTTGTGCAGGTATATACATAACATTGATGTTTTTATAACTAAAAAAATATTATATGTTAATCAGGCTAAAATAAATTGCATGCTTTATTTGAGCCAGTGGTTGAAGCTTTACAAGTAATTTCTGAGTGTACAGTTATACCCCCAAGGTTTAGTATCAGTGGTTGGGGTACTAAGAATTCTTTTATCTTCACTTGGATTAAGAACAATTTTGTTTTGTTTAATAGTAAAGACATCATGTTTGACTGATCTAATTAAACATTGCTGTTTCTGTACAGTCTGTTTATAATTCTTATAATCATCAAAAAAAATTTGCTTAATACTTGCTAAGGAAGATCCCTTTGACTTTTTATTATCCTATCCTGAACTCTGTAAGTGTACATTTTAGATCTAAGCCCTACAAACTCTAGCATGATATCACCATTGTTTTCATCTTTCATAATACCAGGAACCTTTTTATTTGATAATGGAATATGATATTTGTTATGAGGGTCGTAATCGGAAGTATCAAATCTATGAATATCTTGTTTGATATAAGAGTAAAAATTTTCAACGCTAAACTCGTATATCAAACTATCCGTATCTGTGTACAGCAGCTTTGCTTTGTTAGCAAATTGCGATTTTATATAACTATAGTGAAATTCATATAAATAGGTTTTTGAAATATCTTGTAACGGGCATTTTTTATAGCTTAACATTTTTACGCTCCCTTTCTGTTAGCGTAAAGAATTGTAAATTGGATTATTCGTAAATTACTTTCCAACTTATCGGAAATGATAAACCGCTGTAATTAATTATTATATATGATTGCGGCATTCACGTTTTGGATGTTCCTTATGTTATTAACAAGTCTAGATGATAGTCGACAAGAGTTTATGATAGCAACGAGTTGAATAAACCGATGAGTAGTTGTAGTTTGTTCTTGGTTCCTATATATTAATTACGTTAAAAATACTGCTCCTTCTTTGCTTTGACAATAGTGAGAATTAATGCGGTATCAATTTTCGAATTGTTCATAAACTAGCACGGCACGGTTTTAGTTGTTTTTCTTGTGAAATAAAAGTTGTATATTAACTGTAGTAAGTGTAGTTATGATTATAATGAAGGAAAGATGCTTTTATAGGCGAACGTGTTTGGCGTGCTTGTTTACGGAACATTTTACGGACTTACTTTAGTGATACACGTGCTTTACTCATTGTGGTTTTTTGGTGCTTTTGTCTTTTGATTTTTAAACTGTGTGTGCGATCTAGTTTCGCGGTCCTTTTTTATCAGAGTAGTGCATACTTGGCATTATCTAAATACAGTTGATACTGTAGTTTCCGAATTTTCTAACCCCAAAGAATCTAAAATAGATCATTGTTTGCGCAAATTTCGTTATTAAAAAGCATTAGATTTTTCTTTGTTACCATAGGTAGCAAATAGAACACCTCACGTTACTGTTAGTTTAATGCATTACATCGTGCCTTGAAGGCCCGTGATTCTAAATTTTTATTACCATTTTTTTTTTCGATTTGTGTTACAAAATATTTCGAAATTATTATCTCAGGAAATAGAATTAACAAGAAACTTATCAATGCTACATAGTTCCATCAGCATGATAATGTCTGCTGCTAACACTAGTGAAACGCGTAGGTGTGATTAGTGTAAAGTGTAAGAAATTCCATCAACACCCTCACAGTCAAGGGTGAAGTGCTTCGTTAGTGCAGGACATCGTGAATCCCACACTTCAATTGCCAGGAAGCGTTACTGAAGGACTTTTTGTAAGTTGAACTATTTCCTACTTATTATTACTTTAAATATCTATCCGTTGTTTTGCCATGCCTTCGTCGTTCTGATACCTTTTACAATAGACTTGCCTGCTATTAAGAAAAAAAAAAAAGGAAAAAGAAACAATCAATACTACTGAATTACTCCTATCAATTGTGACTTACCTATTTATTTTTTTGTTAACATTTTGTCTGATTTATGTTTAATTGGTGTGTGAGGAAACGTTTCTGCTACTCCCCAATATTACCTCACTTTGTGATAAAAATTGTTGTAATGCTTTTATCGTTGTTATATTATATAGATTATCCAAACCGTTTTTTTTACATTCTACAAAGTACTGAACAATCTATGCTCGATCAGCATGCTATGCTTTTTCTTTATTTTAGGTTTGCAGGACTAATTTTTTTTTTATTGCAGGTTTGCTATTCTAATTTTATATTGCAGGTATTGTTACTAACTCCTTACAGCCGCGTACATTATATGTTGGTCTGCTTTCTACAACCCCCCCTAATCTCCGATTGAGCCCGGTCATTTCTTTGATTTTCTTCGTGTTACGCACGGCTACGAGCCAATGTAGCATAAATTTGGCGCCCAACGTGACTGCCACGAATAACGTAACAATCTAGAATAGAGAAACCTACATAAACGGGTTTGTTTAAATAAACCTCTAATTTATTCATTTCTATTAAGACCACATCTTTGTCTAACACAGTGCAACTGTGAAAATTAGGTTTCGCTATGTATCTACGAGCTCCAAACCGTCCTTCCCATTCGGTCACTAATTTCACATCTTTCCATTTCCGTACGTTTTCCATCATTTTTCCATAAATCGAATTTATCATATTTTTATAAAAGCATATATCAAAACTGTTTTTTGACTGTTGTCTTAATTTCGTATTCAAATCAATGAATTCTTTTAACCAAGCGGCTTGTTTAAACCGAAGAACCTTATGAATCTTTTTCAATTCTAAACCGTAGCTTAAATACATTTTTAAATTCTTGTAGTGAATAATATAGTTGAGTTTTGGATATAAAGTTGTAAGTAATTTCTTTAAGTTTGATTTATTAGAAAGTACTGGTGGTATCATATGTTCAGGCGCCAAAGGTAAGTCACTGGGAATTTCATGTAAAGATACTGGGTAGTGTAAATCGCGTTCAAAAATATATCCTACATCAGAATCATTGGGAATATTAAGTATGTCTAAACGTACTATATCTGGACTGGTGCCATCTAAAAATTCAAATTCTCCATATGGAAGATATTCAGACATTGCAGCCCCATATAAATTATTAACATCAAAATACATTAAATATTTAGAATCGAAATTCGGATCATAATCTGCATTCATATATTTGTTATTTGCTTTGGCATATCTATTCGAACATTGAGAAACACCACCACAAATTCCCCGTTCTAAAAACATTATTTTTTCAATATCAGTAAGCAACTCGAGTTTAACGTTCGTCGTTTTTAACATTGCATCTAGAGCTAAACCAGGAGCCGTAAAGTAGTGAAGTGGATCTAACTAATACTTGAACATGCAAGTTTTTCTAAAGTTTTGAAATATATCAGTCAAGAGCAGTACATCTGTTTTTAAATATAGATCTGAATAGTCCCCTAGTGTTTTTATATTAAATGTTTGCCAAACGTGTTCAGCATGATTGTAGTCTTCATCTGAGATTTCTTCATTGCGCAAACGATTAAAGAATGCTGTTTTACAGAGTAAATCGGTTTCATTGAGCCTATCCCAAGAGTTAATGTAATCATAGGGAAATATGCCTTTACGCGTAAGTAACCGAAACTCATTATCAGTGTTACAATTTTCCCTGGTGATGGATTTTTTATTATCATCTAAGTAGGAAGCTAATTTTTCGATGCTAGATGCCATAAATCTGAATGAATCGATAAATCTAAAACTAACTTTCATACCTTTTACATATTTTGTAAAAGATATGTATTTTTCCTTATTTATTGGTAGAATGCCTAACGAACCTGAAACTCTAACGAAATTTTCTTAATAATGAAATTCGAATCGTAGCCTGATAAGTTATGAGAAACTACTGGTATCATATAGGAATTATGATAATTGATGTTGCAATCTTGATTTGCCGCTTCCTCGAAATTCACCTGTAAAGTGGCAGTGATCGCGAACTCTAATATCATCTATGCTAAAAGGTTTATTGCAAATGTGACAGTGAAGGGTAAATTTAAATGCTGACTTTTGTTCTTCTGTTAAAGGATTCATAGGTTTTGGATTACAGAAAATTTTATTCGTCGTTTCTGAAATCAGTTTCAATTGAGCAACAAACCATTCTATACAATCCTTTCCGCGATACAATTGAAATTTGGAATATTTATTATCATAGGAGCATTTCAAATAGTATGCTACACTAAAGGGTATATGCCTTTGGTAACGGACTGTGTTTAATATTACCTCCGGCTCATTGCATGGTTCTAATATACATTCGAGATCTGCATAAACTACAAATGATACCTTTTCTTGGTAGTGGAAATGTTTAAATGTTAGATACTTTTCGGATTCTTCGGGTAATCTTATTGAGCAAGTATTCTGTTTTTCGCAATAATTCAAATGACGCTTAAGTAATGCTGCTGTACTAAAATTATTTAAACATCTATAACAAAAAAATTTTCTATGGTGATGTGAAGACAACTGGTTTGCAAATAATTTTGACATATCGTTAATCTAAGCAAAATGAAAGTCATTCTCATTAGCATTTGTCGGACGAGAATATTGTAAGGAATCATTATTTAAAACTAACAGATTAATAGGTTTGATTTTTTTAAAATTTTCACTTAACAAAATGGCAGTATTTTAGTATTTTCTATACAATATAGGTTAATTGCGAGATTGTTAAGCTTCTCAATTTTTTTTTATGTCTTTTAATGCGATTGGAAACTGAATTGAATTGTAGCGTAATACTGTATCAAAATGTGGATAGCTAGATATTCTCTGACTATTTTGTTTAGCAGGATATAAAGCGGAAACCATGCTCCAAAGAATGCAATGTTAATCGTTATTTATTACATTTACCATAGCTTTTTTTTGCTATAAAGTACGGAACCGGAACAAACGTTGAACACCCTCCTTTAAGCGGATCATGATTGTTTATATTTACCTTCAAGTGTAAAACTTCTTGGATTGCCCAACCTGAATTCTTTTCGCTAAATTCCTCTAATCGCTTCGAAATCTTGTCCAATACGTTCTCCTTATACCACCGCTTGAGATTGGTGTTTATATCGATGTGATGATTTGCAGTAGGAAACGTCTTCAAATCTATTTCCTCAGTTGTAGACTTAACAAAGTTAGCTGACAATATTACATTAACTTTCAACATTGACTTTTTTAAGCAAACAACAATCTTGCGTTTAAAACTAGCGAACGCCTTGTCTAAGAACACTAGAGGATCTCTATAACTTAAATTGGTAATAAGTCCCGTAATTATTCGACTTCCAAAACATGATTGTACATCATTCCAAATCAAATTTTTTTGAATATGACTTCTAGAAAGCGTTGCATCAATACCTTTACCTTGATATTCCAAAGAGCGTTTAAAGTGCTTCAATCGTACAAGATAACTTTTAAGATGTGCCAAATTAGATTCCAGCCTACTAGGATTCTCCTGACGATTGTCTTCGTATACCTTATTTCTAATAGCAAGCTTCAATATACTTATATTTGATTTTATAATTATTATGTGTTTCGTTATTGCATCGACTGATCTGATTAGATTCACGCATTTCACAGTCAATTTATAATAGCGCTACTAATCTCAGCTACTGTTTCAGAATTCATGATTCTATACAAATCACTAAACTACTTAATATATGTAGAGTTTTATTTACTATTTATACAAAAATATCATCTGACGTAAGCAAAACAACTGTAAAAGAATTAGCATACAACATCATTATTTATTCAGCTGCGTTTACGGCAAAAATTTGCTTGTTTGCAGTATAATAATAAAAATGTTTTTATACGACCTTTGATTTATGCTGTGTGTACAGAAAATACACTAGCATTACAGCGCTATTTTTATGGTTACCTATAAAAAAATTTTAGAAAAATAAAGCAAATTTGAAAAATGTCTCAGATTAAACTGTCAATGTTGTTTAATAATTTACACGCACTCATGGTTTTTAAAAAAAACATTCTGCAGTTTTTATCATAATACAATTAACATTATGCAATTTAATTTATTTGAAGCTATAAATAGCTGTATCTTGAGAGAATTAAAGAATTTCATTATGCAGCATGAACGCAATTACTACATACCTATATATGCATATAAAGTCAATTTTGTTAAGTTTTACTGAAAAATAAATTATGCTAGAGTAATCTAAAACTTATTCTATATATTACTAGTTAAGGACCATTTGCATTGCATTCTGCTGAGACATAATTATATTTGCTTAAATACTGTTTTTTATTCATTAGAATAGATTACAAAGCTGAATATATATATATATATATATATATATATATATATAAATATATATATATAACATTTACAATTTTTCAGAAAACGATGCAAATTTTTAATTTTTTTTAATAGGTCAGTTTATTATTTAATATAAATACTTCACGTAGATTTCACCAACAGTATTCAGTCAGATCTCTTGTATAATTATTAGTTACTACTACTAGCAGCTTAAAAAAAATAAGTAATTTATCATCGATCAAAAATGGTAATAGTACCAACGTAAAAGTTCTAGAACAATTTATATTACATTCGGACGAAGACTTGATTAAAGAAGTTTTTGTTCTTCTTCACCTCAACTTGACACTGCTGCTATTTTTGATAGTGACGTAATAGATATATCACGATAAGTGCTTTTTCACATTTATACATGTGTTTTAAAACACTACTAATTTATAAGTTACATTAGATTAGGATCAAAAAACCATTCTGAAAATTCTGCGGCTATCATTGGATCGTTGGCACATTCTGATCCTCTCAGAAACATCAGGTAGTATACAAAAAAAAAGGTGAACCTACAATAATCTTTTATGTTATGCTCACAGATCCGGCAAAAACATGTTGGCTATGAAAATGTTATGTACAGAATGTAAAGATGACAAATCCTACGAAGATGATACAGTAGAGTTGCTTAACGCATTTAAAAAGCGTGGAGATAAGCTACTGCGTCGTCTAGATTTGGAGCTAGAAATAATAAAGCAAAAAAGAGAGTAACTGGCTGCGAGGGGGCAGCAGATACTTCAAGAACGGGAGTTAATAAATACTTTTTCATTTATAAATAGTTAGATTTTAGCTGTAAATAGTTAGATCAAAATATTCAACAATTTGTAAAATAAAAAGTATTTTATAAAAGTTTTTCTTTTGAAACAAGACTTTCTTTAAACAAGGTAGTAACCTCAAAGTAAAACACACATAAATCAGAACCCACTTTAATTAAATACATCATTCTTTATACAATCGACTTAGATGTGTTATAATAAAATAAACAGTAAAGAACAAGATGTATATTATTATAATAATAAACTAATTTCTTAGATTAGTGACATATTATTCTGAAAATTCTATGTTGACAGTTAGACCGATCGATCCCTTACTAGTTATGTATACGTGTTTGTTCGAGCCAATACTTTCATTTAATTGTTTCACTCCATGTGCTTGAAGGTATTCAAAATATCTCAATGGCAATATACTCTTGAACTCTTCTGTTTCCACTAATATTCTTTCTCCATATTTTGTCTTGATTGTTTCCACTTTTAAAACTTCAAACCTCTTATTCACTACAAGATCTTTTGAATTTACACAAGGTTTGCGATATGTGATTTTATTAAGAGTATTAAAATCCATATTGCTTTTCTTCGACTAATTAAATTAATTTTAGGAGCAATCTCCTTATATAGCAGATTACCACCATCTGCGTACTTTGCCAACCCACTTTTCAACCTATCACAAGAGTGAACACACATTTTGAATTGAAACCGGCCCATGTGTATTTGCAGCCTCTAAACATAAGTAAAAAACATAAATCAGAATCCACTTTAATTAAACACAATTGACTTGAATGCGATATTTTGCATCTGGCATACTTTATAACTTCTCGCTAGAAAACCGAATTCAAAACAGCTACACACATTTTCTCTGCACTTACATTTTTCAACATACGTGTGTGTGTTTTGAAGTATGTATGTTCCATTGAAAGTAATATAAAGCCGGTCTGACTTCAAAACGTGCCCACAAGTATTTTACATTAAAAGTATATAAGGCCGGTCCTAATACAAAACGGTGCACATGTAACTTCTCGCTAGAAAACCGAATTCAAAACAGCTACACACATTTTTCTCTGCACTTACATTTTTCAACATACGTGTGTTTTGAAGTATGTTTCATTGAAAGTAATATAAAGCCGATCCTAATTCAAAACGTGCCCACAAGTATTTTACATTGAAAGTATATAACGCCGGTCGTAATTCATGTTTTTACAACTATTTTACATTGAAAGTATATAAGGCCGGTCCTAATTCAAGACGGTGCACATGTATTTTACATATGTAAAATACGTGTGAGCACGTTTTGAATTAGGACCGGCCTTACCCCACTATAGATATCAGTACGTTACTAGTACTTAATCATGAATACTACTCCGATAACCACCTTCACAGAACTTCACATATGTCTATTTCAATATTTACATCTTCTCATTACCACTGTCACTCAAGCTCTCCCTCACCTTTCGTCGTTTTGGTTTCACAGTACACTCTCGACCCTCATTTCGCACACAAAATTTCTGTAACTACCGTCGCATTGGCGAGCGCTCATTATACTTAATACTTTTAACAATTTGGTCATTCATATAATACAGGCGTAGGTAACTAAGATATAAACAGCACGGGAAATTAAATATCAAATTAGAGAGGTTAAAAAAGGATCGGCTCTGCACAACTTGAGGTAAGTTTTAATTAGCTTAAGTTTCGAAAAGCACCCTTCTCTTAAGGCTGTTGATACTATTAGCGTTAGTATAATTCCTAGAGCGATAAACAGATTACGCACACTTTGTTTCAAGTCAGATTTTAAAATAAAGTCAGTGACGTCTTTTGGCGTTAACTGTTAGTGACTCGTCGTGAAATAACTTGCTGCTCACAATGTAATTCCATGGCATCAATATCCTTACATTTATTATGAGTTAACGCTTTTCCAAGTTTATACACTGTTCGAGAACAAACTGGGTAAGTTTTCTTATAATGTTTTAATATGGTACAAAAATTCAAATTTTGTGTTATCTCCTCCGTATGAAAGATTTGCTCATTAACTGAGCTAAATGTAGTTTCCGAAATTGCAAAACAAAAAGCTATCTTAAACTTCTGTTTTGCATCTTTTCTCTGTTTATCTCTCGTTTCAGTTTTAAGTCCTTCTGTGCAATTTTTGGCATGAGTAACGGCATGTAATAAATTAATATTCTTTGTTTGAAGTATTTTTTTATCTAGGTAACGGAAGCGTAAAAGTGAAAACCGTTTCTGCAACTTAAAGAGAAATTATAAATTCGGAAGAACTAACAGTGTTAAGTAATAACTTTGCATTAGAAGATGCGTCTTTTTAATGCCATTCGAATATTTCATCAAGTGCAAATACTAAGAACACGAAAATTTGTTTCATTACAGTTATTGAATCTTGCCTCTGAACACATTTGGTAGAACAAAGCCGTTTAAGTGTATTCTGATGTGAATTTAAATGTTCAGACAATTAATCTGTCTTCTGGATTAATATATGTATTGACGTTTAGGTGCATTAAAAAAGCTGTAAGCATTTTCTATTGTTTTCATGCAATTCGTTATAGGTCGTACATGAGTCTAAAATTACTAGATACAAAGAATGTGATACGCTGTGCACATATAAAGCCGTAGGATAGGATTTTTTATTACTGCTTGGAAACCATTAAAGTCACCTGACATTGACGTTGCGCCATCATATCCTTGTATTCGAAGATTATTTAAGTCCCAACCAAAGCTAGCAAAATTTTCAATGATTTGTTTCCTCAAGTAATCACCTGCAGTCGACGAAACAAGCATAAACTGTAAAAATGACTCCTCTACGGTCTTATTTTTTAAGTTCTTTACACAACGAACAAATTGTTGTATTTTCAATACATCTATAGTTTCGTCTGCTAACACAGAAACAAATTTTGCACTTTCCACATTAGAAATAATTTTCTTCAGGGTAATCTGATTGCATGCAGAGATAATTTAGTTTTGAGCAATAGATCTTATGTACATGGCATTTTTGGTACAGGTTAGTGAACAATTTTTAGAATAAGTTTCCTTGCGTTAGTTTGTAATTTAAAAAGAGCCCAAAAGTTACCTTCGTCAGGAGTTACCTCGGATAAATCGGTTATATTTAACGAACCATAATCGCAATGACCCCTCAATGAAAGACCATAGAGACCACAAAATATTACTGTATCTATAGTTGGCACTAACCTCATTCTATTCCCTTCTGCTTGCGCTTCACAGTTTAAAAATAGTAGTTTATCTACTGGCTGCTGAACATTTTACACTATTTTTCGAAATTTCGGTAAACATCGCCATTCTTTTTGGCCAAGGACTTTGCCCGTATTGGGACACAGACTAAATCTACTTTCATCCCTATTAATCATTTTAGAAAGATCTTCTAGAAGGTCTGCACATTTTACCTCACGGAGATAGTTGCTTACATCTTGAAACAATTTTCTAATAAGCTCTTCTATTACTGACGCTTGAGCTTTATTAATGCATTCCGCTGATTTGGTAGATAGTTCCGGATATCTTCCGGGAAATGGGAAATTCAATGGTAATTTTGATGTAGAAATCAAAATTACAAATAATAAAGTTAGATTTAAATGTAACATGTTTGTATACAAAGAAAAACTTTAAATAATGCCTACTATGCTATTTTCTCTTACCATTTTTGTCCTGACTTGTATTTTTTAAATGGAATTTTTACATTGGCATTTTTGACAATCTGTTGTACTAAATACACCAACTCTGTTTTTTGTAGGAAACCCTCATTTCGCCACCTAATAACCTATTCTACTATTTTATTTTCATTTGGCATTTTCAAATATGTATCTGACCCCATGCGGCTCTTGGTTACTCGTTCCTTCGAATAGTCCTGTAAAGTAGTCCACATAATTCAATATTTCATACAAGTTGGCCATATTGCAGCACCATTCTGAACATCTTTTAGCCCTTCCACAAGGCTATCATTATTGCATAAGTAAAATTTTTATTTTAGTGGTTATCCATATTTTACATTTTTTGTTTTGGGGTCTAGATTCTAGAATTTTAAATTTGTGATGATTTACAATTACGAATTCACCTGAAAAAAAATACGGTCGACTTCTAGAAAAATGCTATATGTAGTCGTACTCTAACAGTCGGTCACAATATACTTTCTCATACAATATATTTACATGCATGATAAAGGTGATCGAATACTCACTCTATAATTAAGACATAATACGACAACCAAAATACTAAAATGAAAGTGTTGAATTATTTAATAACTAAAGAGCAAAAAGGGATAAACACATAAAACCAAACACTATCCAGTAATCGGCCGCATGGATGACCACTAGCAACATCCCATATATTTTTGTTCAAAAAACGAGATAGATATTGAAAATATTACAAGTTAATATTTAAATTAATCAAAAATTAACAATTAAGAATGCTTAGTTTAAACACTTAATAATGTCAAAGTTATAAAGTTCGAAGACTGATTGACTAAGTGATCTTTTTTCATTTAACATGAAACCTCTGGTCTCACATTGTCTGTGGGAAACTGCATTATAGTTTTTATGCTATTTCTTGTTAATTATACAATGTCTTTATTTCCACGTAGTTATAAATAAGTCTGCTTGGTAGCAGTTCATTGTTCCTTACCTAATTGCATCAGCTTGCATCTGAGTTACAAAGTAATCGTTTCTTATTCTATGCCTAGTGTAAACTCGCTTGACATTTATTATATTACATCCCTTTATACAACGTATCATTCTATATCTAAACATAATTCTAACGTTTAATTTTAAATATATATTAATATAGAAGATATGTAACTAGCGGCCTTCAATTTATAACCTTTAAATCAAACCTTTTAAGATTAAGAGGGCCCCGCATATAGGTAGGGTAGAACACCTGGCGGGGTTAGGCGAATCGCTTTAAAGTTGAGATAAGCCTTGCACTTGGGTAGGGTGAAAGAACGGTTTTGAAAGTAACGAAATCGCCGACTATACTTTTGGACTATCTTAATTTTTACGTCACGCGGGAGCATAAGAGTAGTCGTGGCATGAGACTATCAAAGCAAAGCTAGGGAAGCGGACACCACCGTAACAAAAAATACTTACAAGACAAGCCTAAATGGTAAGATGCAGAAACCTGTAGGTAATGACGAACTTTAACAGCAATAAGTGCCTTAGTTAAATCTGAAACATAAAAATACATACAAAAAAAAATCAATAACAAAGGTCACTGTTTGTGCCCCATAAAATAAATAAAGCAATATTTAAGTAATAGTTCGTATTGGAACCGTTCAAATAAACTTATTTTCTAGTGAGCAATTCTTAAGGGTTTTATACTTGAAATCATGTTCTTCTTCAATTATAACCCTGAACTGTTTATTTAATCTAAGATTTTGTTAATCTACTACCTATATTTAAGCAAACCCCTCTTCCACCTGTTTTAACTTTTGAGTGCAAGTGTGTTTGCGCGCGCGCGCACGTGTGTGTGTGGGTGTGTTTGCGTATGATTGTGTGTAATTGGGCGCCCGACTATCGGTAACCGGATATCGAGAGTCCCCAGTGTACGCATGGCCGTTTGTGCACCGCAGCCGTTGGCAGCAGAAAACGGTGGTGCACTTCCGGACACCTTTTGAGTGTATTGTTGGATGGGTGGTTGTGTTTGTGTATGTGTTTGTGTGGGGGGGGGAGTGGTGTGAGTGGGTGGGTAGGTGGGGTGAGTTTGTGTGGGTGTGTGAGTAGCGTCGCCCCCTCCCTCTGCACCGGGACCATCGGCAGCCGGAAATTCCAGTACATTGAGAGAGGCGCCACGCAACTAGATACCCAGGTTTTGAAAAAGACAATGTGTGTTTATGTGTGCACAACCCGTTTCCAGTTACAAGAAAGGGAAAGATCTGGAGATTTTTTTACATTGAATCTTATGGCTGTTTTAAAATTAGTGTTAGTGTTAGTAATAAACGACTTGTTCTGCTACGTAAATATAACACATGCAAACTGTACTCTTCAAATTTGTTTCGATAAAATTCTTAATATCTTGGTTTTAAATCAAGAACTTATTTAAACACCCAATAAGGTATGTATAAAAAAAGTTTCTTTTCAATTTTTATAACGAAACAGGACAATCGCCAATTTTATCTACTAATAACAAGTTGGAAATTTGCAAATTTTCTTATGAAATGTTCACATAGACTAAATAAAAAAAAGTATTTACATTGATAAGTTTAATACCGATATCAGATACCTGAAGTACCTGGGTATCTTCATCAGCACATTACATTACATGACCTGGGACAACGTAACAACGGCTATTTACCCAATCAACAAATGATGCTCTGCAAAAAAAGCGTCCTACTATGAGCAAGCTGGTTCTATGTGAGTTATAAGTGTTATTTCCATTACAAATTGAATAGAACGCTCATTCTTGCATTTCAAAATTCCACGCCTATAAATTAATTACTATGCATGCCAACCAAACAAATTTATCATGCACCACATGCAACGATCTCTGTAAAATTCTTAGCGCTCAACCACTCTTTAACAACCAATAATCAAGAATCTAACCACTTCCAATTATTGAGGACGTCGTGTTTGAGCGGAATCTCAAACATAGGAATCCAACCACTCCAAGCAAAACGCCTTGAAGTCATTTTAGTCGAGTTATTACCGCACAACCATCATAGGAAGGCATGGTCAAATTTGTCCGTCTGCATACAACTGAACATACAATCTAATCCGCGCATGCGCTATCTGTTGCATGACGAGAACACCTTATACACCAATAAGCACCCATTAACCTTGAATACTTTGGATACAATTACTAAAAGAGTGTATGGAAATATTTAAAGATAAATCTATATTGATGATAATTCACTTTCTCAAACAAACTGGGCATTTGTGATTGGTTCATAAACAAAAAGGGAACATTACATTTAATGTATATACAAAAATCTTGCATATAAATAGCATTGCAAGGCTGAAATGCTACAATGTTAATTCATTTTAAGTTAGTAAGGTGAAATTTGATGTTACCTAGAAGTTATACAAACTACAACGAAAACAGCATTTTAACTTTCTTTAAAGATATCCGCTTTGATCTTGAAAAAATCACTCATTTACTTTCACAGCAATGTACACACGCCCAACATTTGAAGTAAAGTGTTTAACTCTGGTAGTGCCGCTAGAAGGAAAAGGTATTGCATATTCAAGGCAATTCACTAACCCCACTCACGTTTAAAAATGATTTCGTTGCAACGCAAGATAGGTTTTGGGCCTTTGGAAACTTCTTTTTAAAAGACTTTATTTCCAAATTTATACTCATATTAAGTGTATTTTAATTTATACAGAAATTACAAGTGAATTTAGAAATTGGTTACGTTATGTTCATTAACGTTTAAAAATAAAAATAATCAAAGTTACTTTTACTAATTAATTAATTAAAACTAAAATGCACACACTAAGCACAAGCACGATTATTGAGGTACCAAATTTATTCTATTTGGCTATTTCGTGTTCTGTATAGTGTATAGATACATGTAAAATTGAAAAAATATTTAAAAATTCAATTTAAAATTTGTTAGTAAATAACAAATTATGTGCATGCCCAAAATCATACATAGGACAAATAAGTCGAATTTCTAAGCATATAAAGAGCATCTCAACTCATGCAAAATAGGCAACGAAGGTTCAATTTGCTTTCACTATATACGTTATAGAAGAAATATATATATATATATATATATATATATATATATATATATATATCTTAGGTAGATTTTTTTTACACAAGGTACGTTAATAAATACTAACGTATTACAATTATTAAGATGAAATATAACTTAGACTTTTATGCAAAGCCCAAATGATCATTTCAAATCGAGCTACTAATTGAAAGAAGGAAAATATAAGGTCTTGGACAGGATTTGAACTTGCATCTCAGTTTGCCGGAACTGTGCGTTAACCAATTACGCCACCGAGACCGATGACTATAATTGAGAAATTTACAAATCTAAATCATGTACAGAACTATACATAAACCTAACTTTCAATTACGTTTAGCATTTTTGCCAATCATATCTGACATTGTCAAGTTTTTGACTTATGTCAGATATAGACAGGAAACAACGCTCAATATTTACACCTAACATTTAGATTAATCTAAATGTTAGGTGTAAACTGACAAGGAAAGCAAGTTTTAAATTAAAAACATATCCAAAGTAGCATTATTAGGATGTATTGTTGCTTATCCTACAACGTTAGAAATAATTTATTTAGTTTGTAAGTTTTAATAGTTTGACTTTACATTAAATGGTTTCATATTTGAAAATGGTTGTTTAACCGAAACGCGTAATATTAATAATAAAAATAAAAAAGCAAGATAAACGAGTAGAAAACATTCAAATTAATTACTAATGAGCAGTTCCAAGAAAAGTTTTGCATAAAATAATATAAATGGTAAAGAAAATATAAAAATTATTATTATATATATATATATAGAATGCTGTGTAACCTCTCATGTTTGCCTCTCCATTAATCTTAAACTAAGGTTTTCAAATCGAGCTCAAAGACATACCCAAATTTTCATCATAATCAAGAACATAAATACTAAATACCCCTTTCTACTTAAACAAGAAAATTTCACCTTAAAATTAAAAATTTGTTGTTAGTACAAATTCACTACTGTCCATTTTAAGTAAACAAATTATAAAGTTATTCAACACACACCAAAACATCAAAAATCGAACAACAAAGCATAAGTTACCTGAAGGTTAATGCGCTCGTGGCTCCAATGTACATCGTCCTCTGTTAATCACACCATTCCAACTGGGTTATGTTTAGGTCCTCGGATTACTGGTCGCCTTTAAAATTTTCTACACCACCATTCATCTAAAGTTGTTTCAGTGCTTTTCCGGAACTCATCTGTGTATATCTGTATCTTGTTTTGTGGATCCAGTCACTTTTACGAATCATTTAATTATTAACACCCCCGAAAATGGCAAAGAAATTCATACTTCTTTCACGCTATACGCCAAAACTGCTTACTTTTGTTTATTCATTTGTCGTTGCAAATTTGAATAATTGGTACAGTACTCGCAATTATAACTAGACTTTATTACCTTGCATCTTCTTTTTTAAGTGCACTAAATTACTTTCATTGTAGCACGTAAAGAGCAAACTGTTTTAAAGTATTAAATAATCACCAAAATATACGAGCAAACTGTTTAAATTATTGAATCAAAATCGAAAATCTAAGAGAGCGAAACTCATATTAACACGGGTATATATAATCGCTAGCCTATACGTCGCTTTTGTCCCCAAAACGGACAGTTTCTAGAATTTCGCATACTATGTTCCCATCTCGACCGCCCGGCACGCGGTTCTTATTAAATTTGCACTCGCCCCAGTTAAATCTCAGAAATTTTCCACACGGCACGCAACGTCTGAGAACAAATTAATTTTGTATAGAAATGTTATTTTTACACCTCTCATGTCTACCTCTTATTTTCAACCAATCGCAACCCAGTGACGTTGCTCAACCCACGCCTTTTACTATATGTGTCTCTGTCTTGCGCATATTATCTGTCTCTATCTACCCTGTTCTGAGTGGTACCAATCGATATTCTTTAGTATCGGTTATTTTTAATCCACGTAGACTGTGAAATAACCCACCTTATTAGCATTTCTCGTAAATATTAAGCGACGGTTTCTCCAACATTCTCTGTAACCATTTGTTATCTGCAAAATTTACGCAGAACGAGACTTTTAAAAATACGCAGGTGTTCAATCGTCCTACTTCTAACTAACACTTCTACGATTTGAATATTATTGGGTTTTTACAAGCTTTTATGCATATTATATGTTACTAATGGTTCAATTAACTCCAATTAAAATAATACCCTTTAATTTTTAGTGAATCCTAATTAAATATTCAATTATTATTTGTACATTTTGTTTAATACCGGTTACTTAAAATTTGAATTAATTAATATAAATTTTGCACGTAATTTCCATTTGTTTCTTTACTCGAAATAATTAAATTACACGTTGAGCATTTTAATACTGCTTCTTTTTATAGAAAGCGTCTTGTAAATAATTTAAATCTCTTATTTTTAATGAAACGAATGAATTTTTATGCTCCACGGTTTTTTTAATAAAGCGTATTATCTAATAAAATTCCTTATACACGGTGATTAAAATTATTTGATGTAATTCATTAATTTTCTACCGTGGTCTAAATATGAGTAATATATATATATATATATATATATATATATATTGCTGTGTTATCCCTTATGCGAATTGTACTTTCCTGGCTAGCTCAGTTGGACCTCCTTTTGGATACCTAGGTTCACTATCATACTCTTTATCGTTCACGCACACTCTCAATAAAACCACAAAACAATACAACAATCATACAATATTTATTTACCACTATTTACAAATAAAACTTCAAGATTATTTACATTTCGGTGCTCAAGTTACACCTCGATAAATTCTATTTTTGTAAAGTCCAGTATTTTAACTAGAAATATTAAACACATTGAATGTAACCGCAGTAAATGGGCCCTGAATAATACTTTATTTTTCGTTCTTTATTTATAATTAATTTTAATTAGTACACTCTGGAGTATAGAGAGCTCATGATAACCCAGTTAATTATGAATAATGTATGTTTTTTACTTTGCATACTCTTGCAACAAACACCAAAAAAAACATGTACACTTAACAATAAAAATTTTAATTCCTGAGGAACGTTAATAAGCTTTATATACACCTTTAGATTTCTATTTAAATACCATAATAAAAGTTAGTTATACGTATTATTTTCAATACGCAAAATAATGCAAAATACCTTCATAATTCACTCTCACACATCACAACAATTTTCATAGTTTATAAAAACAACAAATTCTAAAGCGTTACCTGGAATTTCTTGAAGATCTCTACTCCGTTGACAAAGCCGTTAAGTTGTTTTTGCTTTCGGTTTCGTGGTTCTGCTCTGCTGGCTGCTTCTAGCTATTTGTAGATAAACACCATCTAAGTTGTGCTGCATCTCTGCCTTCACGATGCATACAAATCCAAATCCAAATTTATTACACTTCTTTCATAATTGCGTACTTTAGTTTAATTTAATTTAATTTACGTTTCATTACTTCACTTCACGAGCTTGTTTAAGATAAATGTTGCACCTCAATAAAATTTAGATTCGACACTACCTGCGGTTCAAAATTATAAGGCCAATACTGTACTATTTAATTTAAAATAATTGTATATACTTACAAGCTCGTGGTAAATTTCTGTTCGTAGTCTGAAGCGATGAAAGTACTAAGAGAACGAAGTTAAAAGAGAGCTATGCTAATTCTTTTAGAGTATTTATACACTTTGAATGTAACCTCTCCAGACCCTCCTAACGCGAAACATTTAATTAAACTAATTCGTTTTTCAAATTTTGGTTCAACCGTTTTCGAAATCTTCGAAATTTAGCGCGTCGTTACGATATTTTCCGAAAAGCCCGCATTCAAATTTTCCCGTGTTTGTCTGTTGTACAATTAACTATATAGACCAATAAGATATTCAATGACGTCTTGAAACTCCGCCTGTATTAACGCTATTCCTTTCTTATGCATATTCTGTTTCTTTCTAACCTTGTTTGAGTGGTAGAAATCGATATTGCTGTGCGCGTTTCAAATTAACCCATGTGGACTGAATACGTGCGTTTTGAAGTGAACTGTTGTTATGCCTGTCTCATTCCGAAGCATTTCATTGATCGTCTATCCTTTCTGCGCTTTAAGGAAACTTTTAGTTAAGATTTACGCGAACCGTTCGACCATTTACCCGATATACTTTGAATACTATTTTTTATCTACACAAATAAAGAGAACCTGACATTTCCAAAACCTGTAGGTGTTCAATCAACAAACGTTTTAACACAACATTTCTAGAAGTTTGCGTTTTTCAAGGTATTTTATATTCAACGGCTGTTTATGTGTTAGCAAAGCGTTTCACCTTGGTATTATCGATTTTTCATGCTTTTATGCGTATTAGACGTAATTACCCGTTCAATTAAACTCAATTAAACTAATTAATAATTTGCATTGGCTTCTACAACTTATTTTTTTTACGAACCTAACTAAATTTTAATCCCTACTTGTAAAATTATGGTAATACTTGTTACTTTAAATTCATTAAATGAAATAAATTTCGCACGTAAATTCTGGTTATTTCCTCTATACAGGGTGTTTGAAAATGCCTTGTTTATACTTAAATTTAGCCCTTTAAAACCACTACAACATATATAGTTCGGGTTCAGCCGATCAAATAATGCAAGCAACAAATTTGCGTTCTAAAAAAATATTAGGGAACCTAATTGAAATTTCTTTATTAGAATATTCCCAACGCGATTATGCCTCGTATATACGAAAAAGGAACTTCAGATTAAACCCGACTATTAAAATAGCTAAAATCACACACTGAAAAAAATAGCCATTGAATCTGGTGGGAAACTGTCCTGAAGCAACCTATTAGTTGTAATCGAAACCGAGAACCGACAATAAAAGTTGCAATTCAACTCAATATTCCGGTCGGGTCGTGTCAGTTCGGGTCGGGTCGGGTCGGGTCGGGTCGGGTTGGGTTGGGTCGGGTCGGGTCGGGTCGGGTCGGGTCGAATTGAGTCTGGTCGGGCTTGGTCGGGTCGGGTTGGGTCGGGTAAGGTCGAGTCGGATCAAGTATAATCCCAAACAATGCACATCCCTTTATAGCATCTACACTCAATTTGTTTATACTTTTTTATTTGTAGCACTCGGCATATCTTTGGCGCACCTATTATGCTAAAAAAAATGCAAGCGACTTTAGAATGTGCGCCATGCGCTGTAGCGATAATCGCCAATTGACCTACTTTTCTGCGGTAATAAAAAATTGCTTACATTTGATGCAGATGTTAAAATTGTCTAAACTTTCACTAATTCTTTTACAATTCGTAAATAATATATTGATATAAGCATTAAAGAATTGTATGGATTTATCCCTTTAATTTTTAAATTTTTAAAAAGCGTTTAATCTCCAAGAATTCATCTTTAACAGTTTAATGGACCTTGAGCTAAAGAATATAAATTACAATATACGTATGCTTCACAATGCTTTTGTAAATAGACTAGTTATTTGGTTAACATTGCATATGCAGATGTTGAAATAGATATAAAGATCTAATGACAGAATTTTTAACAATCAGAGCAGAGATTTAAAAACATTCTGGTTTCCATTTCGTTTTGGTAATTACTTATAAGGCAGCACAAATTAGGATAACGAATTTGAATGTTTAAAAATGTAACAGTCTTGATTATATCGTTCTTGAAAGAGAAAGTTAGAATTTACGTGTATACAAATTTGTGTAAGTGGGCTATACATGAAGACTCTTTAATGATATAAGTTTTAATGGTTTGTAAGCAAACTTTTCACAAGTTAAATTGCACTGCCACGAAACTAATTTTAAAGCGACGGCAATTACTTGCAATATAGTGGAACGGAAAAAGTTAATTATTTTAAAATAAAATTTTTGTTTAAGGTTTTTCTTACAATAATAGCTTTCACTGTGCTTTATAGAGGTTGTAATGTACACAATTTTGTTGAAACCTTTCTCATTTATTATGATTATGTACGTATGCCACTAAAGCATCTTCAAAATACAGATGTTTTTATTCATATAATAATTGTAGTCATTCTGTAGCTTATACTGCTATATTTGGTTGCCTGTGATATGGACGACGCATCAGATGGACGAAACTCCACCACTTCCGTACCTACGACCGGCTTGAAGTTCAATTCACGAGAAGAAAGGAGTATGGATATGGGATAATTATCATAACTTAAAAAAATTAAAAAGAAACAGGTTTACAAATAATTAACCTTGATAGGAAATGCAGAAACCCTCCGACAATAAACACAGGACCCACCAAAGATATTAAAAACATACCAAAAATACAGGATGTTCAGAAATGCTTGTCACAAAATAAAACTGTAGATTTTAGGGCTCATTTTATGTCAATTGGATGTAAATTTTGGTATCCAAACTTGCTAAAATTGGTTTATTAATTCAAATGTATTCAAAACGGTTTCCTTTTAAGAGATAACATTTTGTACATTTATTTTGTGGAATATGTCCAACCGTATGTATGGAATCGATTTTTAACTGTAGTCATAAGCGGCCAGTTCGGAAGGGGTATTGGACATTTTTATTCATAACGTTTCTGTCTTTCAAATTTCGCCATTCTGACAACGCATTTAAGAAATGTTATTTTTATCAGAAAAAAATAATTCTCTTTTCTAAAGTCACTAAGACCGTTTTGGACAAGAATCGACTTGAACTTTTCATGTGACAATGCTTACGTTTCCATTGATTATCAAATTCGTTTCTAAATTTTGCAAGATGACTATGGAAAACAAACATAATAACAAATATATGAATGTCATACTGTTCTTATGTCAGATACTGTTTTCAAACAATTATTTGACTTTTCTAAAGTAAAAAATAAATACAAGTAAAGAATACACCTTTTAGAATACAAAGTGTAGATGATAAAATTAGTAATGAAAAATGATAAAACAAAAACAACTAAAAGCACAAAACACAAAAATATATCTACAACAGATGCTCCACATGACAGCCACCCATTTCTAAGCACAAATTTATTCGCATACGCAAAGATTGTCGAATACTTATAAAAATACCTATATTGTTTCTAAACTCGTCGCAGATATCTCGAATTAATTCCCAAAGCTCATCGCGTGTTTCTATTGGTTACGAATACACAATTGATTGTAGGTATTCCCACACACAAAAATCGCAAAGATTTAAATCTTGAGATCTAGCCACCCAAAGAACTAGACCGCCTCTTCCGATCCATCGCTGTCGGTAGTTATTGTCTAAAATAAAACGTACAATCCTGCTGAAGTGAGCTAGACAATCATTATGTAGAAACCACCAGTTCTGCCGAATACATAAATTAGTACCATCTAATAAATCGGGTAAAGTATTTTGTAAAAAGTGTAGATAATCCTCACCATTTAAACGTTTGGACAATTCCACAGACCCAAGCAGATTATCTCCAAGAACGCTTATCCATATATTTATGTTAAACCTTTGCTGATGTTTAGATTCTTTTATAACATGGGGATTATTACGGACGTAGAAGTAGTAATGCACATTATGAAATTTCAAAATTCCATCCTCATTTAAGGTAGCTCTGTCACAAAACAAAATATTTGAGAAAATGTTTTGGTTTTTATTTTCATTATTTTGCAACCAAATAGAAAAATCAACATGATCAGAAAAATCACTGTCACGCATGGCCTGGATTTTTTAAAATCTAGTTTCGATAATTCTTTGATGGAAGAATTGTCAATGTTTTTGTTAAAATTAATGTAACTCTAAATAATAAATAACTCTTTACTTAAAACTATTTTGCAACTAACAATATTTGACATTTGACATTAACAAATTTTTACTCGTATTTATTTTTTGGGAAAGCCAAATCATTAGCTGAAAACAGTTTACGGCAGAAGAACTGTTTGTTCATACAATTGTTATTATGTTTATTTTCTATAGCCATTTCTCATAATTTAGAAATGAATTTGTTTATCAATGGAAACGTATGCATTGACACATTAAAACTTCAAATTTATTTTTTTGAAAACTATGCGTCATTGTGACTTTAGATAAGGGAGTTATTTTTTTCTTATAAAAACAGAATTTGATAATGCGATGTCAAAATGGCAAAATTTGAAAAACAGAAGGGTTATGAATAAAGATGTTCAGTACCCCAATCGAAAGAGCCGCTTATGATAGCAATTAAAAAAATCGTTTCAACGCCATACGATTGGACATATTCCACAAAATAAACGTACATAATGCTATCACTCAAGGGAAAACCTTTTTGAAGATATTTGAATTAACCCGATCTTACGGTGCCATCTTTAAAAAACTCTTAACTCTCTTATCAAGCACTTGTGGATAACAAGGTTTACGTTAAATTGACATGAAATGAACTCTAAAATTTACAATTTTCTTTTGTGAAGAGCATTTCTGTACACCCTGTATATTCCACAATCACTCTGAGTATCAACATACTAGAACTCGATGTTAGGGTTGATTCTAAAAAGTAAATCACGTAATTAAGTTATCGTTGGGAACACCATTTGTGTTCCTTCAAAAATACAAAAGCAATAAATTCTAAATAAACTTCTTTTAACCCAAAGGTATAAAAAGTTGTTCTTTAATCATATTCAGAAATCTCTCTCAAGACAATTACTCGTATATTCACTTTCAGGTCTATAAACAGACACAGACCTAGTCACTATCAACAAAACACTAAACTGTGCCTTAAATATTTTGTGAATTCAATAAAGTAATGTATTATTGATATCCTTTTAATTAAATTATTAACTTCTTAAGAATATAGCCTGAATGTCCATTTGGATATAAATAAGGAAGCAATCAAGGGCTATATTCTTAAATTCAAAGTTTATATGCATATATATATATATATATATATATATATATATATATATATATATATATTACCGTGAAAGTCGGGATATATGTTTAACATCGAGCCCCACCTGGGCTAACATAAAAATTTCACAAAAATTCAATAATTTAAAAATTTCTTACCCTTTTATTAAGGACGCCTTCGAATTCCTCTGCATCCCTGGCTATCTCAGCAATCGGCCTCTTCTTGAATACCTAATTTTACATTCATACCTTTTTCACACTCACACACCATCAAATAAAATTACCAAAATAATACGACAACCATACAACCTTTTATTTACACCTATTAACAGATAAAATATATCTACATAAGTTTCCAAACAGTTTGATAGAATAATTATCAGCTCAATATATTGTATGTTTTAAAGTCCTTGATTTTTATAATGATTTTAAACAAATTCGATTAAATATGAGTAGATGGGCCCAACATGTAACCCTAAATTGACTTCACACTGGAGTATTGTGAGCTCATTATAACCCAGTTTTGTTTGTATATGCTTTTTAAAACCTTGCATTAATTACAACAAATTTACAGACCCGTTTACCCTTCACAACTCAATTTATATCCTGAATGAATTTTTGATATATTCTAAATGCACCCTTTTTCAATATTCAAATTTAGGAAATTGTCCAGTACATGTATCTTGTAAAACAAGTTTCTAAAACCATAAATATACCACCAAAAGTCAGCCACACAACCCAAAAATTCACAAATGTTTATAAAACAACAGAAATTTCAAAGTAATTGCCTGGAGAATTCTTCAGTCTTCATTCCCGTCGGAGAAGGTTGCCAGAAAACCCCTCGGCGTTGTTTCCATTTACTATGCCGCTTTGCGGATCCACAGGCCTCTACCATCTGCTATCTCTGCAAGCTATTCGCTTCGTCTCACAGTACCATTCGATACCCATATATCATGCATACAAACTTGATTACCAGTTCTGCTTACCCCCATATATCATGCATCCATTTAATAATTTTTGTCGTAGTAGCCGGACCTTTTTATTAAATACGCACTAACTCATACAGCACGTTAATAATTAGAAGTTCGCTACTACACTTTTATACTTTCAACTACAATATTAAAAGTAACTTTACTGCACACACAAAATACTAACCACAACCTTTATTATTATGGTGATCTGATTCAGTATTCAGCACTTAATCGAAGTAAAAGAGAAGAGAGAGCTTTAATAACTTCGCTTGCGTATTTATATTCCTATTCAAACCCCCTACCGGACCCGAAAAGCTTATTTTCCTAAGCGGTTTTTAAAAATTTTGAGCGTAACCGTCGCTAAATTCGGAAAATTTCTCCCGTCCTACGTGCTGCTTATATCGAATTCGTTTCTACCTTCGCGTGTGCGTTCGTTTCGAAAACTGTTGGCTTTCAACCAATGACAAAGTTTTCTGTCGTCACCAAACTCCGCCTAAGCGCTATTCATCTTTGTTCTATACATGTTCGATGTCTCCTTCCAAACCCCACTTAAATTACAGAAAATCGATATTGTCGACGTCTTAGATCAACTCCACGTGTATGTCTTACGTGACTTTCAATCCAACACAGCTCTATATTTGTCTCTATCTGTTGTATATTACCGATTGTTCATTTCACTCTCTTCTTAGGATGTTTGTTACCCCAGCTGTTTGTACAAATTGACGGTGAAAACAATTTCTATGAAATCTTATATTAACGTACGTTCAATTCTGTGAACGTAACATTTAACAAGCAGATGTTTCTGTTAATTATTGACCGTTTGAACATAACAATTCCTCGATTTTCTGCTTCTTAGTATCTGATAAAACTGAGCGTTGGCTTTTAAAACGAATACATTTGCCTTAGAAATTATTGATTTTCTTATGCAAGCACGCTCCCTTTTGCTTATATACGTTTGATTAAAATAAATTATAATTAATTATGCGTACCCTTGAACTTCTATATGCTTTGAAGTTTTCTTCCTTTATGTAATTCTAACTTCCAATTATTAAAAATAAAAATATCTTAATACTCGTCCGTTTTCACTAAATAAATTAAATTAATTTGACGCGTAAATAATTTGCTCTTTTCTATATACATGGTTGCCAAAATTTTATTGTATACACCTATATACCCCTTTGAATCTACAACTATATATATATATATATATATATATATATATATTATTGTTGTGGTTTTCTATGGCAATATGGAAAACTCTTGTAGTTTTCTACAATGCTAGTATCACAGAGTGGTTTGATGCAATGAATAGGAATGTAAATTACTCTATTAAATATGAAAAACATTAAATTATGACATACAAGTTTTATAATACTGCAACTGACATATATAAAAAAATCAACAACATTTTTTAGCACCTAAGCAACATAACCAAAGTAGAAAAACGCACCCTGCAAAAGTTTAAATAAACAATTATTTTCAACACTTTCCCTAATTGTTTAGTTTTTATATCGTTAAAGCAATCCGAGAAGATTGTTAACTTGAACCAAACGGCAACGTTCCAACCCTTTCGTTAACCCGTCTGCGGCTTGATTTTTTGTTTCCACATATGATACTTTAAGTTGACCGTCTTGAACCTTTTTGCGCACGAAGAAATAACGAATTTCAATATGTTTTGTACTACGGTGCAGCTCTGGGTTTTTGATAACTTGAATTGCACTTTGGTTATCGATATTAATAACAGGAACTTCATCATAATTGACTAACTCGAAGAAAAGTCGCTTGATCCACATGGCATGTTTAGCAGCTTCACAACTTGCCACGAATTCCGCTTTCATTGTGGATAGAGCGATATCAGATTGTTTCCTGCTCATCCAGCAGATTGCTGCGTCACCATACTTAAACAAAACTCCACTGGTAGATTTCCGATCACTATCACTGGCGAAGTCTGCATCGCTGTAGATTTCAAGCTTGTCATGGCCATGGCGGTAAGTGAGTTGATAGTCCTTTGTACCTGCAAGGTATCTAAGAATCAGCTTAACACCAATCCACGTATGACTAGTTGGTTTTTCGACAAATCTTGACCAGTAGTTCACTGCAAACATAATATCTGGGCGAGTGCAATGAGCCAAGTACATTAATCGACCAATGACTTGTCGATAAGGAACATCTACAGATACTTCACTGTCACTGTCACAAGACAAGGGTTTACTAATTGGAGTCATAACTGGCTTACAATCATCCATTCCAAACATTGTAAGAGTATGCTCAATGTAGCACTTTTAATGGACAGTAATTGAACCATCACTATTATGCTGAATACATAGTCCGAGATAATGTAAATCTTCACCAATTGTGATTTTAAACTCTCGTTTCAACTCCTCAAGAAACTTCTTTGCCGTTTATTCGGTTGTAGACAATACTAAACCGTCATCAACATAGATGGCTATCATCAGTTTTTCACCATTGTAACAACCTATAAACAAGCACGGGTCAGACATACTTTGTTTGAGCCCATATTTCAATAAAACTGATGTGAATTTTGAATTCCAGCAACGGGAAGCTTGTTTCAAACCATATAGACCCTTTTGAAGTAAACACACACGGCCAGAGCCATCATTGTAGCCATCAGGTTGCTCCATGTAAATCTCCTCCTGAAGATCTCCATAAAGGAACGCGGTTTTTACATCAAACTGACGCATTTTCATACCTTTTGCAGCTGCTATACTAATGAGTGACTTGATTGTATCCATCCGTGCTGCTGGACTAAAAGTTTCTTCATAGTCAATGCCGGCTCTCTGGGTAAACCCTTTTGCTACAAGTCGAGCTTTATAGCGACCAATACTTCCACTTGCATTTACCTTAACCTTATAAACCCATCGACTTTTAACTAGTTTTCGGTTTTCTGGAAGCTTAACCAGTTTCCATGTTTTGTTTTCATCCATTTCATCATCCATAGCACGTTTCCATTGTGATGACTCATTTGACTCTATTGCTTCACTATACTTGGTCGGTTCATCATAGGAAATGAGAACTTCATCTTCATCATCACAGCCATCATAGTAGCGAGCGGGTTTCTTCAACATATTACGATTTCGCAGTTGCCGTGTGCCTTCATGATGTTGAGACTCTATAGGTGCAATGTTGTCGCTTAACGATGTATCATCTGGTTTCACTACCACAGGAGCATTAGTTTGAAACCATGAACTAGAGGGCATATTTACAATAGTTGATTGTTCAACCGTCACTTCTGTTGTAAATTTGACATCTTTTGATATGCGTACTTGATTTTTGTGTAGTACATAAACACGATGTCCGTCATAATCGCCGTGATAACCAACAAAAATACCTTTGTCTCCTTTTCTATCAAATTTCTTTCGATTTTGCTTAGGAACATGTACATAGCATTCAGTTCCAAATATCTTTAAGTGGTCAAATTTCGCCTTTCTTCCATACCACAATTCATATGGCGTTTTACCACTAACTGGTGTATTACCTGTCCGATTAAGAACGTACATGGCAGTTTTTACCGCTTCAGCCCATAGCTTTTTAGATATATTCTTTGTATGGATCATGGATCTTGCTGATACACATAGGGTACGGTTTTCACGCTCAGCTGCACCATTTTGCTCCGGAGTATACGGGGCCGATTTCCTAAAAATGATCCCATTATCAGCAAGTAGTTTGTGGTACTCAGAATTGTCATATTCTTTACCACCATCTGACAACATTGTTTTTATCACATGTCCACTTTGTTTAGCATGAGCAATAAATTCACGAGTCCGATCAATAACTTCAGATTTTTCTTTAATAAAATACACCATGCGAAATTTGGAGTAGTCATCTTTGAACTCCACATAGAGTCGCTTACCAGATAGTGAAGGTACATCCATTGGTCCACAAACATCAGTACTGACAAGTTCACACACTTTAGTTGTACGATTGGGCCTAGATCTATAAGACGAACGATGTTGTTTACCGTAAACACAACCTTTGCAGAATTCGTTATCCTCATTCACATCAATACCCTCTAGGCGCAGAAACGACTTGACATGACGTTTGTTTTGATGAGCTAACCTTTCATGCCACATCTGCAATTGCACATCCTCACTTATGTTAACCTCGCAGGTAGAAGATGTGTTTGAAACGTTCGCTTTAATTGCTAGTTTGTATATTCCATTTACCTTTTTGCCTGTTACAAGTGTTTGACTGAATCGTGTGATAGAGCTCTTTCGACCAACATAGACACAACTACAGCCTCGAGCTGTGACGACTCCAACAGATACAATGTTTTTGACGATTTTTGGAACATACCAAACACCACGTAGTCAGATCACTTTCCATTTATTACCTATTTTTGTTTGAACTTGAATGTTACCCTCTGCAAATGCATAGATAGCTTCTGCATTACCTACTCGAACAACTCCAGGGACCTTTAGTAAGGTGAGCGATTGAAACCATTCTCGCCTATTACATAGATGACGGGACGCTCCTGAATCCAGAATCCACTCTTCAGATACAGTTGACGTTGATTCAAGTACGTAGCAGTTAGTCGAGTCAGAAAGTATACTTTCAGCTAAAATTCCTTCTTGAACTGGTTTTTCACTAAATTGTTGCTGCTGCTTACGCTGTTTATATTCAGCGAGTTTCTTCAAAGCTTTCTCATTGGTACAGTCTTTCATCATGTGACCGAATTTTTTACAGGCAAAACATTGGACCGATATTTTTCTATGACGTCGGCTATTGTTTTGCTTAGACTCGCCCACTTTTGGATCACTCTTCTTTGTCTTAAGATACATAGCATCTGTAACTGACTCACCGTTATCGCGATTTTTTAGAAAGAGCTCCTTAAGGCATAGTCGCTCAAGCAGTTTTTGCATTGTTTGCTTTTCTTTAGGCATTGCAGACCAGGTGTCCTTAAACTCAAAATACTCTTGAGGCAGTGTATTCAAAATACGATTTATAACCACTGAGTCAATTACTTCTTCCACCGTCATAGAGCCAACTTCGTCTTTGATTTCTTTTGCAATACTTTCTATGGCATGGCAATGCGTGGCAATGTTAACGTTGAGATTTTTCATATAAGTGAACAATTTCGTATAGAGTAGATCTAACCGTTGTCCAGAGCGTTGTTCATAGATGCTCAGAAGTTTGTCCCACATAGAACTTGCATTTGAACAAGTTGACAACATTGAACACAAATTCTCACTGATCGAAGTACGGATTAAGATTTGGGCATCCAAGTCTGTGTCCACATATTTCAATTTTGCAGTTTCATAGGTTGAAATTATGGTTGCATCAGCATCAGGTGCGGGCATGGTAGGCTCACTGTCTTGGTACGTAGGTAGTATTGCCTCGTAGACATGCTTCCGCTTTAACATCAACACGATGTTGGTTTTCCATATTGTCCAATTTTCAGCTCCACGAAGTAGATTAATTTTTACTCGATCTAATTCCATAATTACATCAAAACTTATAACGCATAGATGATACGTAACCTGGGCCCATAACCTGTTGTGGTTTTCTATGGCAATATGGAAAACTCTTGTAGTTTTCTACAATGCCAGTATCACAGAGTGGTTTGATGCAATGAATAAGAAACGATGTAAATTACTCTATTAAATATGAAAAACATTAAATTATGACATACAAGTTTTATAATACTGCAACTGATATATATATAAAAATCAACAACATTTTTTAGCAACTAAGCAACATAACCAAAGTAGAAAAACGCACCCTGCAAAAGTTTAAATAAACAATTATTTTCAACAATTATACTACCCACTACCACCCCTCCTTATGTATTAGCGTGACAAACCCTTAAAACACAACTTCTTTATGAAAGGTAAAATATTACTTTATCTAAATTCTATACATCGTCAAACTTTGCGTTAACCATACTTAATCAAATAATAAAACCACTTTTAAAATTCAAACTAAATCTCCTTAACCTTACTGTATTATAAATATTATACCTTCACTGTTCCGGTTCGTCGTGTTCCTCCTTAATGGGTGCACGAATAGTGGTTGTTGAAATGCCTCAGGTAATCTAAAGATACGAAATTTAATTTTAAACTTTGTACAAAACTTTCTTTTCAGGCTACACAAGTTACGTTATATAAAAGAAGGAAATGAGTGCTGATACACTAATACTTATATTTGGTAGCAATCTAGTGACCAGTTCCCTGATCTTATATGACCAAACTGCTTGCTATCCTGCTGTCTCAATGTGGATGGGAATTATTCCGAAACATATTGCTGCTTGTGTTGAAACTGCAAGGGCTTCTTTGGAAGGTTCACTAAATGCTCGAATACTATTTTATATTAAATACCTTTTTTTTTTGTGGTATATACACCACTTTATCTATTACAGTATAGGTACTCAATGAACAATTTTATTCTTGTTTCTCAAACTTTTAAAATATTTAACTTTGTAAAAAAAACGAGCTAAAAAAATGGTTTTTAATTTTTATTCTTTCTCAAATTAATAATTCATTTTCAACAAAAAATCTCAATTGTTTTCGTATCCTGGATACCATCAAGATTTTTCACCCTTAGCCTAATCTTTTACATTTTGAACAAAAACTTTGAAATTTCCAAAAACAGACATTTCTTTTATACTAGATTTCTTAATACTAGATTTTTACCCTATTTTTTACACTACTAATATAAATGATTTCATTGGATGCACAATACTTGTCTTTAAAACGTTTTTTAAGCTGCACTTAATTCAAGCTTTGGTTATACTTTATAAAATAATA